>JAUBNQ010000007.1:3179508-3195248 GCA_032353495.1 Ctenopoma kingsleyae | reverse complement strand
CCTTGTATCGATCCGATATCAATACCAACGTGGTATCGATACTATCGATATTTTGGATCGATCCGCCCACCACTAATGCTAATGTTCTGCTGCACCAGTGTTGTATGTTGGGAAATTAGATATTAAAGCTCAGTACAATAAATTACCATTAAAAGCAGACCTAACCTTTTGATAACCTAATGTCATTAGACGACCAGCTTTCTCTCATTAAAATGTTATCATTGGCCTTACCAACTTAAACCACAGTTTGACTATTACTGAAATGAAATGAAATATTTTTTTTCTTTTTGAAGCTGTATAATTACATAACAATGCAGACGTGCCCTCCGCCATGCCTCACTGTTTTCCTCTCTTCATCTAGTTTTCATTTCTGCAGCTTGGAATAACACCACACACTCAGAGCTCTCTGTTGTCTTTGCTATGCCTGGAATGGCAGAAATGGCCATGTGTCAGTCAGTCGTGTCACTCTGAGTGTTACACAAAGTGCAGAGAGGTTGAGTTCTTTTAGTATATTTTTTTAAGAGAACCTTCACAGGGTTTAGTTGCTGTTTAATAATTATTGTTGAAAGTTCTATTGGGCTTATAGGACGTGTTTTTCCAGACGGCCTGTCATGTGAATACAGGTCACAGGTACTCTTCGATTTATGACCTGTATGACACCTACCTCATGACAGACACAAGCATTGTATTTGATTAGACTGAAAAACACAAATCAAACACAACCAACCACAAGTTGATACATGTATATTGCAAAACACACCCTGTCTATTTCAATAGTGCTTATTAAAACACTGCTCTCTGCTAAGTAGACACCTCGCATATTCGTCACAAGGATGAAAAACGAGTTGCTACAGGTATATTCGTATTAAAGATCAGCAGAGTGAGAGAACAATGTGGTTATTAACGTGTCCTGATAACAGAAATGAGGAAACCCTATTATCTTAATACTGTCTGTCATCTATTTTCACTTCACTAGGCTTTTAAAGTGGTGATTTTTTTTGGGCGTTGTTGCTTTTCTCAACACATGAAACATAGTTGATCATAGGGTCAACTTTGTACGGCCAGACATAAGACAAATCACACTTTAGTCAAAGTGAGTTAAGAAAAGTTGTTTTTGTAGATCATAGAAAAGTTATCAGCAAGTATATTAAGTGTAGTGTAGTTTCTAGTGGCTCCACCTTTACCAGCTCCAAACAAGATCCTATCATTCTGAAATGGGCCACTCTGCATTGAATAAAATGTTAGTACCACGTGTAATTTACTAAAGTAAAAAATTCAGAGTATAACTAAATAAATAAATTTAAGCAAATTTGTATAATTTGACCAAAACTGTCACATTCTTTAGAACATATATGATCATCTGATGTCCCACTGACTCAAGGGTTGGGCTGGAGAAATGCAGCAACGTGCAGTGGTGGGAACATCTCCAGTGGTCTCATATGTAGATTTTCTTTGTTTTGCATTATTGTAAATTAAAGATTGTTTCCTGCTGCCTGTTGGTCAGTCGAAACAACTGAATCAGTAGGAATATAAAGCAGTCTGACAAATGACAGTAGTGAACTGATGCTCCTGTGGTGGATGTGGAAATTTACAGTTTCAATCAAATCTGTCTCTTTCTCTCTGCACCTTTCACACAGAAAGCCAGTGGACTCTGCAGCCT
Organism: Ctenopoma kingsleyae; assembly: GCA_032353495.1. Taxonomy (NCBI): domain Eukaryota; kingdom Metazoa; phylum Chordata; class Actinopteri; order Anabantiformes; family Anabantidae; genus Ctenopoma; species Ctenopoma kingsleyae. Next base: position 3,193,588 of record JAUBNQ010000007.1, on the reverse strand, counting down.
GTATCCATAGATCTGTAGTCACACTCTTTAACTGGCATTAACACACATTCACCTACACACACGCGCGCGCGCACACACACACACACAGTCTTTGTTTGTGATCAGTGTTGCATGTCAGTGACAACAATGATGGCTTGTGAGAAACAGGCGGGAACCAACCTATCCTTGACATGACAGGTGCAATAGCAAAGCCTATCAAATTACTCCCACAATCATTAACTACTTAATCCACTTTCAACTGTGTGTGTATGTGCACATTTCTATGCATGCGTGGTTGTTTCAGTCAATCACTTGGCCCCACTAGGCTTTCTTATGCAACAGGTCATTGCTTTTGTTGACTAATGACCTTATCAGGTCTCTGTACACAATGATGTCATTCCCAGGTGAATGTGTGTGAGACTAGGGGCGGTGATGTGTGCTTGACTTTAGATTGCTAAAAAGAACTGTGTCTTTACAACACAAAAACCATATTCCTTAATACTACAGGTATTTTAGTTGCTTTTGACTCAGATGTTGATATAGGTCATTGCATGTGCACTTGAACTGTAGTGCAACTGCATGCAGGCTACAGTAGAAACCAAACACAAAGTTGACTTTAAGAGCTGTAGAGGAAAGAAATGACGTTTTCGAGTATTAATCATATGTCTGAAGTCCACTTTCACTCGTTCATCTACACAGGGCATTTTGTACAAACATATGAGCTAAAGTAGTTAAGCTGGTAGTTCAGTTCATGTTTATTCTGAATATTTTGACTTTATTCTTGACTTTCCGACTCTATCTTTGACATTTGGACTTTATCTTTGACATTTAGACTTTGTCCTTCTTGACATTTTGTTTTAACTTCATTTTTGACATTTCAACTTTATTCTGAAAATGCAATAAAATAGAAGAATGTACTTGCCCTGATACTCTGTTAGGCAACAAATAAGATATATGATTCAGATTAGAGATGGCTTTTGTTACAAAACTCCACAGCCTTACATTCTGCAACACTACATATTATGTAGAGTACCTTCTGGGTTAGTGGTGGTTGTTGGTACTGGATGAATTTTATTCCTAGAGATACTGGGTTCCACACTGGTACTGGTACCACACTTGTTATTTAAGGCATTTACAGTGAATTGATTTTATTGTAAGCATAAAAACAACTGTGTAAACATTTTATTCAAACTCAACACAAAGTTAGTTTTAATCCCCCAACTCTAGAGGTAGCACTGGTATATATGCAATATAAGTAGTCAGCAGCTTTAGACGGGACAAAAAACAGAGTTAACCAACAATTACACTGGTTATTTTCCATCAACTTACTGAGATGTGGCATCCAATTAACCTGTGGTACTTGTTTAATGTTAGTCTTGGAGCAGCATGGGGGATTCTCCAGCTGCCCAACTTTGTTTAGTCAAAGTTTTTAGTCGAGCACCTGCTCATTACCACACACAAACACACTGTTTTTCTTGACATCCACACACACACATCCACACATATGCACTCTGAGGTGCCAAGAAATTCCTGTCTAATTGTACAGCTCAGGTGAATTAACTATGACAAGTGCAAACCTATCTCTCTCTATCTCTGTCTTCCTGCGTGTCTTTGTCAGTGTTTGTCTTCGCTTGGCCTCCATTCAGCTCTTATGTAACTGCTGGTGAGAACCTGCTGGCTGTTCAAACAGGTCGGCATCACAGAGGATTAGAGGCTGACGGACACGACCCACATACTGAGACGCTTCTCTGCAGGTAGCTGTCAGCCCCTCACCCCGCTCCCCTCGCCCCCTCCGACACATGCACATACACTCAGAGGCACTGTATGCCCACGCAGAGGAATCTGCTTCTGTCATGTTTCATGATCAGGGTGTTACAAAGATTTTAAATGGCTGCCAGCGGTGGAGCAGGTGACTGCAGTGCTCCTAGAGTCACTGCAAAACCTGTCTTAAGGCCACACATAGACTTTCCATTGTTCCGCTTGTTATTTTTTGTTTGAGCCATGATGACTCATTTCAGATAAGTGTCCAATTCAGTTTGTGCAGAAGTGCGTTAAGGATCGCTATTGTGTTCGTTTTATGTGCTATCTAGAGATGACCAGGTTTTCGCTCTCAGTTAAAAGTTGAGTTTGGCACTGTGCTGTTTTTCAGTGGGTAGTGTGTTAGTTCATCACTCACTACTTTATACTTTGACTGTTGCAATAAGACCTAAGTACATGTGCAGATATAATTCTTTAAAATGAGTCACTCACACTTTGGTTAATAGTAGAAAGCTACGCTACAGCTGAACACTCCCAAACTAGTTGATACTCCAGATACTGTATACTACAGTTGAGTAATATACAGTATCTATGTTATGTTATCATTGTCAGGCCATTCATTTCAGGCAGCTGTGCTGTAGTGCTGCTGATCTTTTACAGTACTACAAGCCCATGTTTTAGGCTGATAAAACAGTTGGGGAGAACAAAAATAAGTAAATACTACATTTTTTGGGGTCTACTTCCATGGGTGGATAAATACACATTTGATGCACAGTTCAGAATTTCAGGCAGCAGATCGGTGTAAGTGCAAGTCAAAATAAACTACAGAGTGCTATAATGTTTTTTAAGACAGATCCACATATAAATAACTCTTCTAAGACTCAATAAAAAAATCAATGTTCATGGATTTTTAAATGAATTTATTTAATGTCACATTACGTTACATAAATAGACATACATTGAATACAGTGGATAACAATCAAAATATCAGCCATTGAAACTGCAACCCTAACAACATAACAAACACATAAGGCTTGAGTCATACACTATTTATTCACACTCTTTGTGTAACCCTGCCCAGGAAGGCAGATGAGTGGGGCTTTACCACACTGTACCACAGACTTCAGATAACCACAAGTTGGCTGGCTGCATTTATCTCTGATTAGTAATTTCATTGACAACGGCTTCAATATCTCCCCGACTGTGCTGAGCAGCTACTTCAGGCGGTGAACAGAGTGTGAAACTCAGGCCTGATGGAAAGCAAGTTCAGAGAGCAAATCCTGATTCATCCCTTTAAACCGTCACCGTGACAGTGTGTGCCCGCTGGTAGGTAACCATGACGATGGGAGACTGGTGCAGAAGCACTTAGCATACCCAGCATGACGTCTATCACGTCTACATGACCTGCTGAACTGAGGCAAAGCCTCTCTGGCATGTGGTTAGATCATGTGCAAGTATATGAGTGTGAGTGTTTGTGTATGTGTAAGTGAATGCATGTGGTCTTTTTCCTTGTTTGTCAGTGTAAAGCAGACAATCGGAGGAAGCAGCTCCTGGAACAGCGGATCAGATGCCACCAACATTAAAGCTTAACCAGATTCCCGTGTAACACTATTCCACAGCAACTTTTTTCCATATTACAGTACCGTGTCACAATTACTAAAACTGTAACACGTCATCACAAGAATAGCTTGACATTTTGGGAAATACTCCACCACACAACTTGCCAGAAATGGTTTTCTCTCTTTTATATGCTAATTAATGAACTTTTAAGTTGCTGTCGAGGGGATTTTGTTACCTTTGAGCAGAGGCAGGCTAGCTGCAGTTTTCTACTGTTTCCAGTCTTTTTGCTAAGCTGGTCTAACTGCTTCACACATAACTCCTGGCAACACAACCCAATAGCCATATCTGCCGAAATGTTCAACTCTTCTTTCAAATTTGACAGTTTGATTAGGTGTTTCCCCCAAATTTTCACTGATGCCAGTGTGTAAAAGTCCCTGAAAGTCCCTGAGTTGAAATCATTAAGCTCAAAAAAAAAAAGAAAAAAAAAAAGAGGTCAAGTATGTACATTTACAACTGTACAGAATGCTAAACTATAAATTAGAGTTAAGCTCCCACGCTGGTTTTCTTGAGAAGGACCTCTGGTAATTAATACGTCAGTATTAATAAAGGTTACACGGGAGATTCCACTGTGTGGGTTCTTACTAAAACATAAACATGCATGCTGCACACGTGGATTTCTGCACAATAACTACAGTATTTAGGGAGAGGAGGTAGATGCTCGTCATTACTCTCAGTTTCAGGACTTGATGTTTTTTTTTGTTTTTTTGTTTTTTGTTTTTTGTTTTGGCAGAAGATGTGACGCAGTGGTTAAAAACCCCACTAAGATTCGTATCAAAAGCTGTACCGGCTGCACTGAGCTCCAAACTAGCTGAACTGACTGTAAGACATCAGTCATAAGCTGAAAGTAATTTCATTTCTGTACTTGGGAGGCGATTCAGTGGTGCCATAGGAACATAGACACATGAAAAAGAAAAAAGGGTAAAGGGTTAAACACAGATGATGTGAATACTATATATCCATACCAGTCACTATCCGTTTTACGTACTTTTTTAATGTCATACCTGTGATTGAACTTTGTATCGAACATATGTGTTGAGACTGTGCGTCATTGTGGGGTCTGTACCTCAGAAGTCGCCCTCAACCACCAGTGTCTTAACCACAGGTCTGACTCATCATGCTGTTGTTATTCTTGCTGTTATTCACATGGCTCTCTGTTGTTCCACGACCCTCACCTTTGCACTAATTCCTCCCCAGGGTGAAGGAGCATCTCACTGTGCCACCTCCCGCTTGCTCTCTCTCCCTCGCTCTCTCTCCCTTTCTTTGGTATTTTCCTCCTCATTTTCTTTTATCTCGACTTGGAGTGGGTTTCCTGCCAAACAATTGGAGGAACCCGGCAGTCAGAGGTGTCACGCTCTCTCATCTCTCTGTATCTCTGTCGCATGCATAGATAGAACACACACATGCGCGTGTTACAGACAGCTGGCGAGGTGAGGGAATTCTGAAGGAAGCACTGGTTCCTGTCCAGGAGTTCATGGATGATGACTCTTTCAACTGGGGATTCAGCTTGAGTGTGTTTGAGTTCAGTTTAGCATAGCTTGCTGCAATTTAGAGTAGCTTCAAAAGTACAGATGTAAATCACATCACTTGAGTGCATTATATTGTACATAGTACATTACAACTGAAATTGCTGTTCTGCTGTTTACAGAATCCTTCCCGTGTAACTCTAACACGGTTAGAGGACTGGCCATTGTTTCCAGCAGTTATGATATTGTTGTGGATTGTTGGGATCAAGCAACAAGGGCATACATTTCATAATTTAGAGAGGAAGGCCATTTAGCAATTCATACTCTTTGATTGAGCATTAAGGCAGACAGAAAAATTGACAGGACTTGTTGACGTAACCTATGGCCTCTTTGCGCCTGAGCAGTTAAGTTCAATTAAATTTTATTTATATGTCACCAAATCACAACAAAATCATCTCAAGGCAAGACCTTAGATAATTATATAGAAAACTCAACAAATCCTCTTTGACATAGGTGACAGTGAAGAAGAAAAAGCTCCTATTAATCTGAAGCAGAACCAGACCTAGGGTGGACGGCCATCAGCCTCGACTGGTTGGGGTGATTGCAAAGTGGAGAGAGAAAGGAAGAACAACAGCAAGCAGTATAAATGACACTGGGCGGGTTGGTACAGCCAGTGACAACATATTGGAAACATATTGCATACCTGCAGATCGTTCTGCGTCACCTAGAGCCAGCTCTAACTTTAAGCGTTATCAGAGAGGAAAGCTTTAAGTCAGTCTTAAAAGTAAACAATCTGCCCACATAACGTCTATTGCCATGTTCTGAGAGCGATAAGTTTGAAATTATCACAAAAAGGTATTATTATATTGGTATAACATGGCCTGTGCTCTCACTGTGTATTCAGACCACTGGGTGAGGTTAGGGGAAATCCTACAGTCAGTCCATTGGACGGCACTTTGTTTATCAGCTACATTTTCTACAGCTTTCCTTAGCCGTCATGGTGACTGTGTAAAGTTTGTCTTTTCAAAGTTGTGGGTAACCGAGTCCTCAGTGCCTGAAATGCCAGCTTTCTGTGTTTGTGTGTGTCTGTCTTGGAGTGATTATACTTTGTTTTAAATTGTTAAATATGCATTTTGACAATGGTTTCATGGGAAAACAGAGTCATAACAACTCATGACTGATCTTACCTAACACAGTCACATTGAATCATCGCGCAGAGTACACACACACACACACACACACATACACACACACACTGGAAAACAGTGGGAGGTTGCCCTCAGGGCAGTGGTCCACTGTGTTGACTGACAGGTGCTTTAACAGGTGGTGATTGGCTCTAACCTCACCTGAGATGAAGCATTTTGCTGACCACCATCTGCGGTAACAACACTTGACACACACACTCACACACAGGAATGCAGTCCTGCATGCACTCATACAGACACCTACCTAACCCCCGTCCTCTTTATACTAACAATGTCCGCTCAATATCTCAAACTCTGTCCCAAATTTCATCTATCCCACGTTCATTTGGAAATGAAGACATTCTGTTTGATCTGCATAGGAATTTCCCTCTCTCCCAAGTCTAGGACAGAGAGAGAGAGTGCCACAATGCACCAGTTAAAAAGATTTGGTCTCTATTGAAACTGGGTCCTCTAAACTCCCTGTAGAGCCCCCGGGGCCCCCATTACGGTTCTGGCCTCTATAGAAGGCGCTGTGGCGCTGAACACTGGGCCTCCTTGTATTCTCCTGGTGCCCCAGCCGAGAGCCATTGACAAGCCCCACAATGTCCTGAGCGCTCCTTTACAGTAGAGAAGGGCTCTTTTCTCTAAGGGGTGGCTCGGGACTCAGAGAGGGGTACCTACTTTTTCACAAGGAGCCCTCTCCAAAAGAGGCATCTGCAATCTGTTGCTTGGCCCCAGCTCGGTCCAGCCCCTTCTCCCCTTCAGCTCCTTTTTATTGCAAACCGTCCACGAACAAGGACAAATCGACCATGAATTCCTCAGCGCCTGGCAGCCACTGCCCGCTTTTACTCTGTAAACCCTCTCGCTCTTTCTCGGCTTTTCTCTAGTACTCTCCCCTCTCTCTGAGCATTCAATCTCCCTCCCTTCCCTCTCTAACTCTGTCTTTTGTCCAGAAAAAAAGCCCCAAAGGCCTGTTTTTTCCTACAGTACCCTTTTGCTTCTCTCCTGCTCCTTCTTCATGTCTTTCAACTGCTTCCCACTCTCTCTCTGTGAGTAAAGTGGCAAATACACGAGGTGAGAGGGCTAACGAACAGGGTTCCCCATAAAAGGTCTCTATACAGAGCTTGTGAATGAGAATCTGTTTTACAGGGCATCCACACATCGACACTTTTACTAACACAGACACAAAAGTTTCAGACATTGCGAGCCTTTGACGTGGGAAGGTTTTAATAAAAATCCCAAAATTGATTTGAACATTGAAGATGTAGCATGGAAATTAAGTTGTACAGAAAAAGAACAAGTGTACCAGTATGATAACATGTCCATCAGTATGTTGTCTTCCTGTCTGTCTGAAAGAACTTCCATGTAGCGGCTTGGCTGCTGAGGGCCACATAATAGCTGCTGTATAATGGAACCACAGGCTCAAAGGAGGCTCATTCAAGCCAGAGCACCATTTAAACCCACCTGTGTTCCTCTTCCTCCTCTTCATCCTCGCATTCCTCCTTTACAGAGGTGCAGTTCAAGGGCTATATAGTTTGCCATATGGCCTCTGATCGCATAGAAATGTACACTCAGAAACTAGGTGTTTAACATGAAAGCTAAAACGCAGTCAACATGTGGGGACTTTATGGAGTTTTGCGAGCCCACGCTAACAGATGCTAAGCTGGAAATGTAAATTCACACATTCATAAATTCAACAGTTGTTTGGTAGGCTGGATGGTTCCAGTGGGTCAAGTTTAACCATGTACCAATTTAAAAACTTCATCCCAATGGTGAAGCAGGGTGGAGGAAACATCATGAGTTGGGGCTGCTATGTTGCCTCTGGACCTAGACAGCTTGCCATCATAGAGAAGGAAAATTAATTCACAAGCTTTTCAAGGTATGGCTAAGGTATGACACAAGATCTATGCTTTTTGGTGTTGCCCAGACACCAGAGTCAAGACCTCAATCTCACAGAGATGCTGTGGAATGACCTCACATCAGATGTCCTAAGAATATGTCTGAGCTGAAGCAGTTCTGTGAGAAAGAATGTTCTGATCCACAGCTGCAGGATGTCTTTGCTTGAGGTTATTGCTGCAAAAGGTGGTTCAACCAGTTATTAAAGAACTTACTTTTGCCACCATTGCTCTGTATGTTTAATGGGTGTGTTCAATAAAGACATGACAGATCATGACTGTTTGTGTTTGATCAGCTTGGAAATATTGTGTAGATATTTGTGATTTTGGTGAAGATCAGATAACATTTCATGATTAATTTATGCAGAAAACCAGGAAATCTGTACACAATATAACTGGTTAGTAGCATGTGGTAGTTACTGACAGTTAGACGTGAATAATGAACAAATGTAATCCAGCTAAATGAAGGAAGGGATAATGCCATGTATAAACACTCTTACAAACACACTACATGGAATTGTACATCTATAAATCTAGACTCACAAATCTACAATAAATATAAGCTGTTCACAAGCACAGGACTCTGGTCACACAAGCCCTCTATCAAGGCCATGCTCATCATCTTTCCTCCTCCCTCGCTGTCTGTAAAGCCCTAGGGATCCAGTCATCCAAGGCCACTCGTCTGTGCACATCTGCTATGCTGGACAGCCAGGCTGGCAGGCAAGGCGAGGGGCCCATTTGGGGGGCAGCGGTCAGGGTACTTGGCTTTGGAAAGACTATGGGGCTGGCGACTAGATGGAGAGGACTGAGATGCCTCAGAGCAGTGCGCGAGCTTCCATGGAGATACTGTCTTACAGTGTTTACAACCTCCCAATAGGATAGTCCAACCTCTCCTCCCCATCCTGCTATTCCTCCACAGGCCCACTGTGTCCTTCCTCTTCTAATGTAAATGTCGGGGGCTGGCAGGCTGGTGAATGTGTTTGTGTGTGTGTGTGTGTGTGTGTATCTGTGTGGGTGTGTAACTGACTGACTTGTTTTGGTGATTCTCTGCCTTCCCTCTGTGTTCTTGTTGGAGCAGAGCATTACGGTGTCAGTCTTTTATTTTATAACTCTCTCTCTCTTTATCTTTTCTCTCGGTTTTGTAAGAGGTTGTGTTCGTCCAGGCCTGCTGCCCACCAAAGCCTGGCGTTAGTGTCACTGGGCATTCACACCACCACCTATTAAGTGAGTGAAAGGTGGCACGGCTTAAGAGTGGTGTCTGGCCATGATCAGTGGGCACCTGGTGGTGTCCATGTGCCAGGCTGGACACCAGGCCAAAAGCATCCATCTGACAAAGTCATTTAGTCCAAAACTCCTAAAATCTTTCTCCGAAAACTCAAAATTCAAATAATAAAAATACTAATCTTGAATCTCTATGCAAATATAAATGAATTTGAACTACTAACAAGCTACTGCAAAATGTAGCCTAATTAAACTAGTAGTTTAATTACATGTAGTTAATTTACTCAACACTGAATAAGTGAAGCATAGTGTCTAGGGGGGGATCAGTGCTAACAAGGGTAAGGACAGGATGTCTAGCATTTCCTTTGCTGGTAAAAAACTAATTTTCCCTTTCTGGCACTGATTCCCACTAGACACTAGTCTTCACTCATGTTATATCAAAACCCGCAGAGACATCTGTCATACTGTAGTACACAGCATGGACGTGTTAGGAGAAGGAGAAGTGAATACCAGACTCAAAGATGGCACCCTGTCACTAACTAAGTGAAATGGAAAGCCTGGTTGAAGAGTTTCTAGATGTTGCTAGATTAGCAGCTTAGAAAAAGAAATACTACCAACCACTGGTTAAGCACCTATGTGTGTTGGAACTAAATTAATAAAATGATTGCCTAAACAGATATTACCAAATTGCCAGTGCCCCATACATTCAAATTATGAATTCATATAAATGAATATTATTACATGTAATTCAGTTGAAATGTCTTGTTTGTGGTTGTGGCATAAGGTTTCCGTAACAAAAATAATTTTGGTTTTTGCTTCTCTCCTAATAATTTGAAACGCTAATGTACAACTGTACCCATGTTTTATCTACTGTATATGAGTGCAAACACACGAACAAAGGTGTTTCTCATTAATCTAACCATCTCGATGTATTCAATTTTTTTTAAACTTTCTTTGAAAACATCAAAACGGAAAATCATTTGGTTCGCTTTTTCTTGCTTTGCCTGTGGCTCTACCGAGAAGACACCAAAAAAATTAAAGTTTTGACTTAAAGCAAATCAAACTGTGGGTTGAAGATGATGACTCAAATGCATATCTGAGGCAAATGTTTTAAATCTGTGAGATAGCAAGTGGAGCAACAATGAGCCAAGTGAGAAAGAACTGACTACAGTGAGTCATTTCTAACCATGCTGGATAAGACAGCACTTTCTTTTTTAAGAATTATCGGATTCACAATAACTCACCTAGTTAGACAGTCAGAGGGAGAAAAGACATTTACTCACAGGCGTGCACACACACACACACACACACACACGCGCACACACACGCGCACACACGCGCACACACACACGCACCATTCAGGCAGCTAGACAACTAGCAGACTGCTGATTGATTTCTGTGGATAAGAACAGAAGCACCTGACCATTAGTGGAGAATGATGGGTGGAGCCCAAACTGAGGGGCTTTTTACGAGCCCACTGTGTCTGACACCAACTCCAGGGAACATTGTGTGTGTGTGTCTGTGTGTGTGTGTGTGAGACAGAGAAATAGCAGGCAGGGGGAGGGGGGATTATGGATTGTGGAGGAGTGTGTTTGTCTATGTGCAAGTATTGTGTGTGTGTGTGCGTGTGGGTGGATGAGACAGAAAAAGGAAACTTTCACCGTGTGCGTGTTTTTCTGTGTGTATGTTGCGGGGGAAAGGAGGAGGCTCTCATCATTTCCATCAGTCCAGCTGTGCCTCTTTTTATCTGCACTTCCGAAGCCCATCAAGTTTGCTTTTTCACGCCCTCCAACCCCCAGCCCCCCCAAATCCTCCTCACACAAACACACACATACACACTTATGCTCTTCCCCACCAGTGCACATCTCGGTCTACTGCTGTACATCAAAGGCAGAGTGTGGAGAAACAGCCCTGTTGAAGAAGGGAAGAAGAGGAGACCCCCCTCTTCCTCCTCATCTATCCTCTATCCCAGGACCCCCTGATCGCCTCTTTTGTTGTGTCACTTTTTCTTTTCTCCCCTCCCTCCTTAGCTCCTTTTTCCTACCTATCCTATTCATTTAAAGAACTGTAAAAAAAAAAATTAAAAAAAGAGGAGTTTGCCAAGTTAATAAAGGGCCCCTACTCTGCTTAGGGGCCCATTGTATGACTGGGAAAGTGGATGTGGTGGCAGCGGTGGGGGTGTAAAAATCAATATGCCCGCACACTGGGTGTGGTGCTGGGTGTAGAGAGGGAATGAGGGAGATGTGTGAGGGAATGACAGCTTCATGAAGGAGTGAGAAGGTGAAAAAAAAAAACTGACAGAACTTTACAACTACTAAAACAAAAAGTGTTATGTTAAGTTGTACAATTACTAGTTTCTTCTTCTGCTGCAATTATCCTTTTTCCCAGGTTCTCTTAGCATTACTTTTGCTAACACCAGCTCGATTGTGTTCTTTAATGGCTGCTAGAAACCTAAATACTGGATAAAAAGCAATATGTTATGACAAATAAAAATGCTCATTCAGACAAAAGTCTATTGGACACACAGATCATCTGAGAGCTTCACTTCAGTGTTTGTGAGTCAGACTTTTCTTTCAAACATTTAGATTTTTATACATACCCAAAGCTGTATGAAATAAAAAGAGACAGGACCTCACAATAAACCTTACCAAACAAGTCTGTAAGATAGTGACGCAGAACAACAACACAACATCGTCAACAAAACAACACGTTACTGTTTATGCCTGCAGCAAGTGTGTTTACTGTAAAACAGTGGAGGTCCTCTGGAAAAAATTAGCTGAGGTCATAGAACATGTGCTAGTAGACATTAACTATTTTTTGATTTCTGAGATGAAAAACTGATGATTTCCTATTAATGGCTGAGTCAACTGGCTGTTCCAAATAATGATTTACTGTAAGCGAGGGAGTATGTTCTGGATGTTTGCACTGTGTAGGAAATATTCAAAATAGTGGTTTTCTCACATGTCAGACCCACCATTAACTGCAACACGTGGGATTTATGTGAAATATGGACAAGAACCATGAACTTTGAATTTACAGAAAGAAAAAAAAAAGAAAAGAAAAGACGGTAAGTCATGTGCTCTCTCATCATCTCGTCACCATCACCCCGCAACTTGTGCAAATCACCTGTGGTGTTTGTCTTCGCATCACGGGGAGGACACCTTTTTTAAAGGATAGATTTGGTTTCTGTGCAGCAGTGGTGGTGCTGCATGCTCTGCAGTGTGCACGAGAAAGATAGTGAGAAAGATAGATCGATAGAGAGAGAGAGAGAGACAAGTGTGACAGAAAAAGAAACAGAGAGAAAAGGAAACAGATGCAAAAAGAGCGAATCTGTGCATCCTAACAATAACTAAAATGAATAATTGATCATGAAATGTACTAGAAATATCATTACAAAATGATTTAATTCCAATATGAATATCATAAGAAACTATTCATAAATGTCACATATGATGCTTTTATTGAGACACAGAGATGCACATAGGAACTACCCACACAGGAATATAACATTGATTACAAAACAAATTATTAATACTATTAGGTGTGATAAGGCCACTGCAGTTTCATGTTCCTTTGAGACTTCGTGTTCCTATAGGAAACTGTAAGTAAATAAATACTGTAGTGATTTTTATTTTTAAGAGGAAAGAGAGAAAGGAAGGAAGAAAGGGAAATAGAAAGAGATGAAGATGGGTTACGATAACATCAGAACACTAAGTTCCTCTATCTATTGGTAAGTCTGGTTGCTGAGCAGAATGACTGGAAACCTCTGTGATGCTGCATGGTTGAAACCACATCACACACGCGCACATGCGTGCACACACAAACGCACGCACGCACACGCACACACACACGCACACACTCACACACTCACATGGATGCCAGTGGCTTAGTGATGTGGTGGAGCAAAGGACACACGTTCTCAACAAAGCATTCACTAACACCCTGCTGCAGTATACCTCGTTGCACATGTGCTGTTTGCTTGAAAGGAGATATGGAAAAGAACAGAGTGAACTCTCGAGCATACAAACACACTCACACACACAGACCCATATGAGCATAGATTGTGCTGATAACACACCACATACAAAACCACACTGACAGCACAAAGCACTACAAATGCAGGCACGCTTCCTGTACCTGTACTGGCAAATGTGGTGCAGAAACATAATTTAAAATAAATGCTTATGTATGTGAAGATGGTGGAGGTGGTGTGTGTGTGTGTGTCTGTTTCCAGGTATGTTTATGTTTCTGACTGTGTCTGCGCAGGTGTGAGTATGTATTCATCTTAAGGCTCTAAAGGGCTAGAATGAAGATTAAGCCACAGAGGTTGTTAAATTGTGAAGTGTGTGCTTTCAAGTTTTGTATAGAAGAGGAGGTTATTCTGACGACGTTAGAGTAACCTGTTAAAAGTATACCTGACATGATGTGGCTCTTAGTGATAAAGAGCACATCCGGGGCCTTGAACAGCAGGTAGTAGATGCCATTGAGAACACTTGTTGAACCTTCCAGTCAAACTAAAACTATGTTTGGTCTGTTGCCACCTGACAGTGTGTAACATAAGTGCATATCTTTACTTCACAGCAGTTGGGTGTAGGGGTTTTGTTGACAGATCAGTCTTGTTCTTGGTAACTGAGCTGGATACTTTACTTCCTAAGCTGAGGTAGCTGTACTTGGCTGTTACTTGGCTAAACAGATGGTATCAACATGTTGTGTTGCTTGAAATGGAGTTGGTAGAAGTTGATTAGCAAGCTGGTAGCTGCCCATATTGGAGTGGACTTAACCTATTGTGGCGGGCTGAGTGCGTGGGTGCCGATACAGAAGGGGGTGGTTATGGGACGCTGGAACACACTGTTGAACCTTCTCATTTAATTGGCCCAACTCATGATGCCATAATGAAGTTATAGTTAGGTGAGTATAGAATTCAAAGGTACACTAGATATTGTGATATAACACGTAACTT
>JAUBNQ010000007.1:3153795-3166132 GCA_032353495.1 Ctenopoma kingsleyae | reverse complement strand
GTGGGCTATTTTTTTGTGTGTGTGTGTGTGTGTGTGTTGGGGGGGGGGGGGGGGTTTCAGGCTCCTCTGCAGATTAATAATAGGCCACATACCAGTGGATAGAGAACGGTAGAATGGGTGGGGGCAGCATGGATGGTTAGCTAAGACAAAAGTAAAGCTGTGGAAAAATGCTAATTCACTATTGGCTCAGCAAAAGTGTGTGGGGGTGACATCCAGGGGAGGGGGGCAACGACAAAGAAGCAGGGGGTGGAGGTAGAACGAAAGGCAAGAGTGCAGCGTGCAAGAGATATTTTGGGAAGAGGGTTAAAGTATACGTGTGTGTGTGTGTGTGTGACCACGGCTGAAAGTTGAAAACAAAGACAACGAATGAGGCCTCAGGCTCCAGAGCCTCCTGCACAGGGAAGCTCAACCACCCCCTTTTCACACTGCTCTGATTTAAAGTCTTAAAGCCCATGATGGATTTAACCCAGACACTGCTGGACAGTGACATAAACAGCTCCAAGTCTCCGCTAAAAGGCCCAATAGGGCCCTTGATGAAACGCTGGCCTTCTACCACTTGCTTTGCTCTAACTGAGATTTATGAGGAGGGACCAATTGAGCAATCTGACAATGTATTATTATGAGGGGACAGGATTACGGCTTTAACATGTGTATGGAGACTAATAAATTTATTCACGGAGCAAACATGGTGTAATTAATCATTGTTTCCTTGATTTAGACAAAACTCAGGGTGAAGCCATAGTTGAAGTTTGCTGATGCAGTGCTGATTCCTGTGAACTGTGCAGAAACGTGCAGGGAGGTTTCACACGCACTCTAACACTGTAGCGGACGCTTGGACAACAGCAGCTACCACAATGGAAAGCTGCCTTTAACTTGCTGCATCTATCTCAAAAACCCATCATCTGTATACTGTATGTCATCTGGAGGTGTTCTGGAGGAGCAAGAACTTTAACACTGGAGTACTTATGGAGTACTGACAAATGAATTACCTTATGTTTCCGAGATCTAATCTGTTCTTACTATGGCAGTAGTGCGACTCCTAACAGACACCAGCCGGAGCAACAGGAGGTGGTCCTGCATTCCTGCACCTTTCAGGTGGTTCCAGCGTGGTTTCTGTTGACCCACTTTCCCTCCTGTCTGCTGCTTGGAAAACGCTGCGGTTTTAAGCAGAAGAGAGAGAGTTCACACCCTGGGAATAGTTGGCAGCCGTTGAGGGAGGGATGGTGGAGGACTGGACTACTGTAAAGAGTGTGATTAATGAGCGAATGTTATGGCAGCACCGCAGAGAACAAAGAGACTAATCTACAGCACATGGAAAGTGGAAAACACTGCACATACCAGAAGCTGGATCTAAAAACTCACCCACGCCTGCTGGCTAGTAACAGAGCTGGTCTCACCAGCTGAAGGTGAAAACTTGGTCGCTGATGTCCTGTTGCGTAATGCTCCTGCAAAACGTTCTATCTATGAAAGTGTTCAGTGTTAAGTGAAAATAAATAAAATTAACTCACAGAGAAACTGCAAGTACATTCATGTGCATTCTTATGTGTGTGCAGGTGTGTTTCAGGCATTGATAGATGATAAATGAATGAAATGGCACAGTTAATCCAGTGTGCTCAGGCTTCAAGCCTCTAAAGCCTCTACTGTTGGTGACAGGTGTGTGTGTTTCCAGAGAGAAAAGGCAGGCGCAGTCACTCACCTCACCAATAAATCACAAACTAGAGCTAACTGATTCAGCTCCAGTTATTATGCTGCTTCCCCACCAAGGCCTTAGAGGAGTCCAGACTGCTTTTTTAACAGTGTGTTAGATTCTGTTACGCAAACCTCCTCAAAATGCTCATGTGCTCCTCCAAAGACTCAGAGAGGCAGCTGATTCATGACCCGTGGCAACCAGCTCTAGAAACCTTCTACGGACTGGTGAGCTTTTAAATGATGTGCTAGACGGTGCGTGTTTAGCGAGAAGAAACTGGTGCATTTTTAATACCACAGTGGTAAATGAAGTGGTGGGTGATCCATGATCTCCCGTTAGTGCCCTTCATAAAAGAAATATAGCCAGTATGTCAGTATAACCCACTTCTTGGCAATCGTTTAGTAGACCTACAGTATATGAGTCAGACTGATAAACTGAATCTGGTTCAGGACCTTTGTTGATTGGTAACAGTAAGATAAGGTAAGGTAGGGGTTACCAGTTAGTACTGGCCCTGAGGTTTACACAGTTTGCACAACAAACTACTGGTCTTATGAAATACCATATTAAGTTGCATAATGGGAAATGGGAGTAGTGGTGTAAGGTTTCTCCAAATCACTCGGTTCAGTTCACACCTAGGTTTTTGTTTTTCTGGTGGTCTGTTTTATTAAATCACCAACAATATGAAACTCTAAACCCCACTGGGCTCTGATCCCTTTTGAAACACAGATGACCTACACTCTATCTGCAACCGAACGACTCACATACATGGACGACTTAAACTCTGTACTGTCCCTGAATGCCTCACCAGAGCTGTGTTTATTATCATAGTTATTATATTACTATTACAAGAAACAAACTTTAACCCAGACAATGATCTTTCCCTGAACCTAACCAGGCTGTTTTTGTTTTTGTTTTGTTATTCATTTTTCAACAGTGAATTTATCAGCTGGTCTGTGGAAAATCTTCAGAATATGCTCCTATGGATTATAGTAAAGGTTGAGGTCAAATGACCTATGTTATCATTTAGGTTGAAAGAATGATTGAATGGAGAAAGTCTTTGTTGTTATTGTGTGATTTGTTGTCAGGCTTCTCTGGGTGACTCTGTTTGTCTGTCTCACTTTTTCTCCTTTTGAATTGTTGGAAATGTTTTGTCTGTTGGTCCAGTTGGAAGAAATCTGCAGGCTGGCAGGGAATGAAAGAGCTCCCCGGTTCATCCCTGATACTCTCTAGCCGCCATCCCACTGACTCCCTCCACAGGCCTCCGTCTCCAGCCCTCCCCAGTGGGCTAAGACCTGCTCAAGGTCCCCTCTGTGATGTGGGCTGACTAATAAAAGCCAATGCTCGCTGTATTCCCAGGCCCGGTTTCCCCCTGAGTCTTTATCTTTCACAGCATAGGCTGAGGGTGAGGGCTGCCAGAGAATTAGGTTTCACTCTGCTCACACAGACTGTCTCGCTTTTTGCCTCTTTGGCAAAACCACGAGTGGTAGGAGCTGGAGCAGCTAGAGGAGTGTGTGTGTGTGTGTGTGTGTGTGTGTGTGTGTGTGTGTGTGTCTGTTGTTGGGTTTCTATCCTAGCATTTTCCATTCAAATCAAGAGGGGTTGATTTGAAAATATGTATTCCACACAACAATGTATGTTAAAAGATTTCATCACCCCTGTCGTACCTTCATAGAACAACTACATTCATCTTTCTGTGTACTATTACATTACAGAGCAAATATGAAAACCACTTTTGTGTCTCTTTTTGGTGTTTGTGGTGATTTTTGTTTGTTTTTTTATGGATTTTTTCAAACATTTTTTTGGACCCATTTGGTAATCCAACCACGCAGGTACTGTTCAGGTGAGGACAATATTTATAGACTGTGATAGACTGGCGACCTGTCCAGGGTGTACCTCGCCTCTCGCCCGATGACAGCTGGGATAGGCTCCAGCAGCCCCTGCGACCCTTACGAGGACAAGTGGTTAAGAAAATGGATGGATGGATGGAATATTTATAGAAATGTCATCATAGAACAGCTCAGAGATGCTGTTTTGTGTTTTGTGAGATGAGACTATGGCCATTGTGTCTTTGGATGGAAACATCAGAACCCCATTTCCAAATAAAACTTTGATGTTGGATGATTCTGAAAATCATATTTTCTGATTTTAATGTTCAATACCAACTTTCCCATGTTCTACAGTAAGGAGGAGATTATGTAAGGTATGTATGTTTAAAGGACAAATAGTGCTATGTTTTTAATTAATATTTATGAGCCGACCCCTGTTTGTTGGCAGGTGAGGAAACATACACTTCATCGTGACCTGTGAAATAGAGACTCCTGTGAATTTGTTCAGTACAGTGCAGTAAAAAATAATAATAACTATTTGTTCCATTAAGAGTTTTTCCACTTTACTTTTCAATAGTGTTATGTTACCTTTATTGACATGAAGAGAATGAATCCCACACATATTTATAAGACATACTGCATGTCCTTTTCTTTATACAGTATTGCATGATTATTTTGACTTTCATAACTCAAGTTATTCTGAAAACATATTTGCAACACCTAAATGTAGTTCAGTTTTTAACACCCAATCAAGATCAAACCATTAAAAAAAATCCTCCATGTGCCTGTAGAGGTGTGGAAGTTCGATGTAGCCCCTAACTGCAGTTAAGGCATGGTAAAAGGTATGTCTGACCTTTTTCTGATGCAACCTGATGACAGTAATGAATGTGTCTGAGCATGTAGGTGCAGTAACGTACATGTTTGTGTTTACAGTGATCCGGCAACTGCTCTGACCACCCTGTACTTTACTGTCAAAACAGTAAAAGCTTTATATAACACATTACACGCACACATACACAAAGATTAACACGCACTCAGCGAGTTAGTCTATTGCACAAACACAGAAACAGGTGTGCACACAAACATATGCACAAATCTACACTGAGGTCTGGGCTGAGTTCAAACAGACATGCATCTGTGTAAAGGTACATACATGTACACATATAAATAGGACACATAAAGACAAACAAAACAAATCTAAGCTGAAACACAGAGTCGAATTTATACTATGGTCAGTTTGTCATAGGATACACCAAGCTCGCACACAAACCTCCCCAGACAGAGTTCACCGAGGCATTCCATCCTTGTGGCGGTGAAGCTGTTTTTCCATCGCTGGGCTCTTAGCGTGACATTGTGGTCCAAACAGCAGTGAAATATTACATGAGCCCGGGTTATTAAAACTGTTATTAGCATGGCCAATTGGTGCTAAACAGGACCTGACTGTCACCCTAATGACAGAGTGCCTGCGGACTGGGAAATGTGTGGTGGGGTGGGGGTGGGGGTGGTCTGCTGAAACCTCTGACCATCATGGACCAAGCAGCTCCAGTGGATTCCCCACCACTAACATCCATCCGCCACCAACCACCCCCTTATCCTTCTATGTTCTCTGAACTCTGTGGATCTCCTGCCGCATGAGACAAATACATCTGTGGTATGGCCATGCAAAGCCACAGATACACACAGACATGGAGACAGATTGGAAAACGAATAGAATCTTTTACACAAATAAATGCTGACACATGGATGCACAAAGAAGCGCATAACTCTCAGATGAATAAACTTACATTTATGAATAAGTAAACACAAGAAATAGAAATTATTTCGGTGTCTCCACTGATTGGCTATTCATTTATTTTGGCTATTCATTTATTGGTCTAACTCTTTTGGAATTGGAAATAATTCATTCTAACCCACAGCTGTCTCTACTTTAGATCTGAAATGGCAGTATTGATTGCTAGTTCTGTTTGGAAAACAGCCAATAAATGTTGTTGTTACCTGTGAGTCCTGATGACAGAGCACTAAAGATGCATGCCATATTACTGCAGCATCCCTCATTCACTTCCAGCTACTGAACTTTTTCTTCTTACCCACCACTTACTGACCTAATTTCCTTTCTGTATCTACACTGTCACGAAAAAAATATAATTTGTTAACAAATTTCTGGAGCAACCTGGATCCCTGTTTTTTCCTCCAGATGATTAATGTTTTTACTCACAGAGCAGCAAACCCTACAATCTTTACTTTTTTCAGATTTTTTCCACATAGCTGCGTAATAATAATGATATGAAAGACTTTCAACAACGTGCATTTAAGCAGATCATTCAAAAACCAGTAAGCACATACCAAATCCCCCTTTCCCCCTACTCAGCTTTATATTCTCTTTCCCACCCACCACTGAGTTCCCCTCTTTCCCCTGGTCCTATAGACTGAGCCCTGCAGTAAACTGTTGACGTGCCGCACAGTCATACAGAAAACACACAGTGCACAAAACATAGCTGAAGCCCAGCAGTGGCCTGTCGCTGACCAACTTACAGTGAGGTTCAGCTGGAGCCGGAGAGACCACTGCGGTCATCACTGTGTCTTCAGTATCCAAAACAGAGCTCGACTAAACCCCCCAACCCTCTCCCTCTCAGGCATCTCAGCTTCCACTGCTGAATCTCCAAACACACAGTGGATATAAAAACCCTACACACCCTCAAACGTTCTAGTTAGTTTTATTGCCTCGAAGTCTCAAATTAAAAGACAATAAAAAATGTTTTCTGCTTTGACTCAGATAAAGGAAGCAGTGGTTACAACTGGTGAAAACACACGGCCAAATGATGATAACTCACTGTTAACACAGCTTTAAATGTATTTTATATCAGCTTAGTCATTGCTATCATTAATCTAAGAGAAATTCAGATACTTATCAAGTTTCATTAAGCTCCTCATTCTAAATTCACAGAAGCATTAACAAGACTTATTCATTTGCGTTTGCTGTACACTGAAGGTTAGGTTAGGTTTAAGCTCAAAAGATAAATATAAGACAAAGCTTCAGAATTTGAACTTGGTTCAAATGGTATTTACATTGAGATGATCAAATCAGATGACCCAAATATTATGTGAGCAAAAGTATTGACTGTGACTGAGAGGTGTTTCTTGTTACCCAGGTGTGTCATGTGGCACTGGCTGTTCCAACAATAATCAGCTTTAAATGACAGCTCTTACTTTCAGTCTTGTGTTTTGCCCGTGACTACATTTATTGTTCAAAGGGATAAACAGGAAGACCAGAGGGTTGTCTATGGGATTAAAACAAGCCACTGTGAATCTGAGGAAAGCAAAAGTAAAGAGAAAACTATAAAGAGGCACTGCACAAATGTTGTACTTGGCCATTACAGCAATTTGGAATGTGCTGAAAAAGAAATAAACCACTTATGTACTGAGCAAAGTAGAGTAGGTCAGCCAAGGAAAACAACTACAGCTGATGAAAAACCCCAAAATAACTGTCACTGACATCACCTACAACCTCCACAGAACAGGAATGAAGGTATCACAAAAGCACAGAGGTGAGCCACAAACATTTCATATATAAACAGCGTCATCTGTGAAGCATGGTGGAGGTAGTGTCATGGGTTGGACCTGCATGGCTTCTGGAACGAACTCACAACTCATGACGATAGCAGCAGAATTAAGTCAGATGTATACAAAAACATTTTTCCTGCTTATTTCCAAACTAACTTCATTGTGCAGTGAAACAACGATCTACAACATACTACCAACTCAACAGAGTCATCAGAGAGAACAAAGAAGCTTTTACACTGGCCAAAAAATACTTTATATGGATTGAAAACATCCACTGTACATATATCCTTCATCTGTCCATTCACATGTCCAAACATGCAGGACAGAGCAAAGGACTAGCTCCAGCTCATGCTCTGTCTCCCTCATATCAACACATGCAGTGGGCTTGAACCAACAAACGACTGCTCCGTGAAATACGACTCCAAAAACAAAGCTGTTCCTTCAGAGAAGCCCCCATCCTCAGTAAACACCCACACAGACACACACCTCAGTCTTACAACCCCCCATGATCCACTCGTTCTCTCTAGACCCTTCACCTTCTCCACTTCCAACAGTTAATCTCACACATGGGGTTGGGGGGAGGTGAGCTGGGGGTAACAGTGGGGCAACAGTGAGTTGTGGCCCTCTGAACACTCAACGCACAAAGCTGGTGAGTGTGAGTGTGTGCCTAGTGTGTAATTTACCCACAATCCTTTGCCTCCTCTGTGTTTATTTGGCCTTGGTAAGGGTGGCTGTCATTGCTGATCCCCTGAGCCAACCGCTGATTTGTTCCAGGTGGTGCTTTGGCTATTGTCCAGCCCAAGGAGCTTCGGTAACCCTTGACCCCTGACCTCAGGGGTCTGCCCTGTGCCCTAACCAGAGGACAGGGCTGGAGTTGTTGCTGGGGGCAGTGGTGACATGGCGATTAGGGAAGACTGAGTGGTTTGTGTGTGGAAACAGATATTCCCACATCTCCAACCAATGCTGATTTACAAGCATTGTAACAGTGTTGGAGAGGTTACGGTGAAGTGGTCTAATGTACGGTGCTAATATCTGCTATGATCCATACCAGGTAGTTCTGATTACAGATTTAGATCTATCTATCTATCTATCTATCTATCTATCTATCTATCTATCTATCTATCTATCTATCTATCTATCTATCTTTGTTAGTCTCTTTGTTATCTAGTGTTAGTTTGCAGTAGTGTTGAACAGGACTGCATTTTATATACACTGTTAAACAGAATTTGTGTCCAAATTAGTGTTTGGATTTCAAACTGAGTTGCATTAGAGTGTGTTGGTATAGCTAGTAAAGTAGAATGAAAATGTGAATTTCTGAACACCTGTCATCAACTTTAATTAAGAGAATATATACAGTTGTATTACATTTGCATTATAATGCAAATTCTTATATACAGTATATATATATAGAGAGAGAGAGCATTACATTTTACCTGGGTTTTGAAAATTTGTGCATCACATGAGCAGAACCATGCAGACTGTTCCTGTAAAAGGTTTCACTCTTGAATGTCTTGGCAGCAGTAATATAGGCTCATTAATTCTATTTAGAAAGGTTTAATCTGAATCTGGTGAAAATCAGATTCAGAACCACCTGTGCGCAGGTGAGGCGTTGCTTGTTGTTTCTGCCCTGCACAATACAGTATCTGTGCATGGCACTGATCTCACTCATACTAATAAATACAATCAATCCTGTTTTATTCAGAACAAAGTATCTTAGCTTAACTACTGCACGTCTTTTTGTAATGGGGTCACAAAAACCTTTGAATGAACCTGTCCAAAATGTTTCAGAGCATACATAGAAAAAAGTTACATACTCTGCTGTAACTTTAAATCAAACTCCAGGATGTACACTACACTTATTACCCGTTAGAGTGGGCTATTCTTTTCTCTTCTGATACACATACTGAGCTTGGTCTGATCCAGACTATATATACATGCATACAGCCAGGTGGTTGGTGTTCGTTATGTGCATGGTGTTGGTACATGACTGGAGCCGATGACAGAGAGTGAGCAGGCAGACAGCAGCTGTCAGACTGGCTCAGTTACACCCACACACCACCAACACTGAAACACCTCACCAATACCCTGAGGTCTATGTCTGGGTCAGGGAGCTCCAAAGTTCACCATGGCCTTAAACTCCAGTGAGACCTTGTTACCATGAGCTATATTTACATGTGGATATTCTGTGCAGATAGAGAACACCCTAATAAAGTGTGTACCTAAAAATAACCATAGTAACTTAAATCAAATTTTTAGTTGCTCCAAACAGCTATTGTTGGGAACTACACTGAACTGAACACAAAAAACCATTCCTCAGATAACACATTCTGATATGTGTTAAGAAATCAGTTGCGTTCAAAAGTCATATTTCAATTATCTCTTTCAGGGTGTAAAAAGAAAATGATTCATGCTAACTTTACACATTAAACGTGTCATATTAGTGAGGAAAAGGTACATTTTATTTAAAAATTATTATTATTATAAGCCATGTCCTGGAGGCAGAGCACTCGTTTACCAGTCAGCGATTAAATCTCTTTCCATGTCTTTCCATGTAAATGAAGTGTGACCATGTACAGGAAATGTGTAGTTTGCAAATTCATGGGCAGTTTTGTTCCAATTCCCAGCATGCCATTGTTTGGATGCAGCCAAAGCATAATTATGTTCATAGCCTAATATTTCTGGGTTGTATACCAGAACTTTGTAAATGTATCTAAAGTAGATGTGCATAAATTGGGAATACTGGAGTAAAGTACCTGTAAAGACTGTTCTGTTTAGTTATATTGCACCAGCCTCTGTAAGAAGGATATAATATCAACAATAATTTTTTAATATACCTAAAATTTTCATTTATTTTTCTCCTCAGTGTGTGCGGTACCCTACAAAATGAAGGAAACATATTTCACACTTTAGTTACAATTTCCTGTTATAATATAATATAATATCCTGCTATGCTTTGCTAAACATTATTCATGTTTGATTTGATGATTTCCTCTTTATTCAGTATATTTCTTCTCAATGTCGCAATGATTTTTAAAATTTCATTTCATCTTCTTAAAACATGTGATTTAAACAGCTTATTATGTTTTGAAAGGGAATTTTCAAGCTTTTAGGTTGCCATCCTCACATTTTATGTTCCTTCCCAGAGCAGACTGCAATGTAGCACTTAACCCAACACAGACCTCCACCAAAGTCTAAGGCTGTAAGTCAAAAGCCCCCCTGTGTGTTAGTTATATAGGCTATCCCCACAGCAGAATATGCACAGTTCCCCCAGTGCCTATAGTTTACTTCTCTGTTCCGCCTGACTGGCATGGCGTAGACATGGGCACTCTGTCTGACAGGCTCTGGTTGCACCGGCAATATAAACCTGATGGACCTGGGGACATTTAACAGAGCACCACATTCACACATACACACATGCAGAAATCATGTGCTCACATATACTGGCTAGGTCCTTCTTGTAATGTAATATGTAATGTCAATGGGAAGTTGTACATACAGGCATCGTGACTGAGAGACCTGTAGATATAGAAAGGAAAAGAAAGGGAAGGGAGAGGGACTGCAGGGGTTATGAGAGAGGAGGTCTGGAGCAATAAAGGCCAGTACCAGTGCTCAGAATTTAAGGGCCAACAGGGCTTCGGATATGAATCTTGCCCAACCATGGCAACCTCTGACCTTCTCCCAGAAGCCCCTAGGGGGGTGCAGCGGAGTTATTGTCTTCATCTTTTTGCCTAACTCTCCCTGACCTCTTCTGTCTTCCATCTGCACAAGTCCATTACATCTATTTATTTCAGCGCTGCAACTTTCTGCACATAAACTGCTCTTTTTCTCCTCTCCGCCCTTTTCACGGGTTCCCATCCATTCATGGCCCAAACAGAGCCATCGATTCATCGGCCAGACATGACCGTATTGTGTTAGAATGCGAGGATGAGAAAGGGAGAAAGAGGGAGCATGTGCTTGGGCATTAGGGCAACACAAAAAAGCGGAGAGTGGTCCGGAGGTCAACATGGAGGACAGAGGATGGGGGTAAGAAGGCCCAACTTTAGATCATTCTGTGTGTTGCAGGAAATTCGGACTTTTCAGGCAATTGATACTTTGGTTCAAAAGGACTCTTTGCAGATTTAACACCCATCAGTCATCCACTGTATGCTGAAATAGACTTGACGTTGCATGCCATGGGAAAAGGTCTTCTCTCTAGGCAAATTTACCACCCATTACTCATCCATTAGCTAACTAACAAAGATTTTACATTGTATGTCATAGAGAGAAGGCCTCGGGGGGATCTCGTACATTCTTTTGATTATTCATCATACTTATCTCAGTATTTTATGTTTCAGTTGGTTTAGTCTATTTCTAATGATTTCATATAGTTTAAAATACTATTACTGCTAGTGTTATGATGTACTGTATCTGCCTCTTGCAAAACTCAATGACATGTCAAGGAACAAGCCTTCCAGTCTTTGAAGACAATTGCAGACGGGAGCCACACAACAGGATTCAACTCACTGGTAAACTTATTCAAATGATTTCCATACAAAGATTGTTGTTGTCAGGATGTGATCTGCGACTAGTTTCAAAAAGTCTCCACTGTCCAACAGGAAGATGCTCCACAG
Source organism: Ctenopoma kingsleyae (assembly GCA_032353495.1). NCBI lineage: Eukaryota > Metazoa > Chordata > Actinopteri > Anabantiformes > Anabantidae > Ctenopoma > Ctenopoma kingsleyae. Next base: position 3,154,448 of record JAUBNQ010000007.1, on the reverse strand, counting down.
GGTCTGCGTGTGGGCTCTTACACTTATTACTTTATTTGTTCTACTAATTGAATCTTTCCTAGACTGGAGTATTTCTTCTCTGATGCCAGAGATCTAGAGGTATGTCACACTGGACACCCAGGAGGGTTTTGCTGTAGGGGTGCATATATAAGCTGTACACAAGGATTGAAACAACAAACATTTTTCTTTTACAGTTTTTTTTCAATTGTTTACACACTAAATGAAAAATTATCACACAATTAACAAAACTCTACTCTCAAGGAGTAAAACACCTCTGCAGATCTGCACAACATTACACAGAATGTCTGCTTTACACCTTTTGCAAAACTCTACACACAGTGATTTTCAAAAGACTACACACACTTAAACACCTTAGACACAGATAAGGATTGTGATGTTACTTCCTCGTCAAACAGAAGCACTGGCTTGCCAGTGACCACACATATGAACAAATTGGATTATCACATCCACCAGGTGTGGAAACACACACGTGCTTGATTGAAAACGCAGCAATCAGGTGCGCTATAGTAAAAGGCAGCAGGTGAGTTACAGTATTGTTGTTACTGTATTGTTGCCTTAGTTTTTCTTCAGTAACTGTAAATGTATGTACTTCATATAGTAAGTTTTATTTGTCTCCACTTTACAGTAGTAAG
>JAUBNQ010000007.1:3105235-3126286 GCA_032353495.1 Ctenopoma kingsleyae | reverse complement strand
TCTCCACTCTGACAAACACACGTCTGGATCATGGACACACAATGTTCTCCACAAAAGAATGTAACGTTTGGTTCGGCTTAGCAGTTAAGAGGGACTTAACCTGAAAATCGTTCGTCATTCTTAGGAGTTTCCAACACCTCCAACTCTTTTAAAATTAAGCCTTTTTAAAAATTTACTTTATGATTCCAGCCTATGATGTTCTATGATGACACCAATGAGTACAGGACTGCTGCATGGCTGGTGCAACCCAGTCCATTTGTTTCTTTATGCTGCTTACTATAAAGTACAGTCAGAAACTTGATCAGCGCAGCCAAGTGCAGTGCAATGCTTTAATGGCTTTTCAATGAGGGAACCAAGACAAAACAGTGATTAGTGGTGGTGGTGGTGGGGGTTATGGGAAAGCTTGAAAATGAGTGTGTGTGTGTGTGTTACATGCATGATTATGTGCAGGAATAACCTCTCCTTGGCACACTTTTGCTCATAATTTGTGTTTATGGCCTTCCCTTGTGTGAGCTTTTTAATGTGTCTTGTATGCATAATTATGCTCGTGCATGGCCATCCATTTCTGTCTTTTCATGACTTGTGTGCAGGTGTGTGTGTGTGTCTGTGTATTGTTCAAATCGAATGAGGGTTCAGAGGTGGGTGTGGCGGCCCCCCTTTTCCTCTGGGTCACCTGCTTTATGGGGCAACATTCCCTCATATTCCGTCGTTTGGAGGCCATTAGAGAGGAAATGGGGCCGCCAGCTATCTGACCTCCCTCCCCCTTTTCCCCTCCATCTCTCCCCAACTCCCCCTAAGCTCCCAGCATCCCATCATCGCCCCACAACCACCCCCTACTTCTCTCTGTGTTTTCACAGTGTTAACAATCAAGCTGTGGCCCTGAGTATTCCGGGGTCCTAATTGGGCAGACTGCTGGCGTTGATTGTGATGGATGGAGGGGGGCTGGAGCCACAGCCCGTTGTGGACGATTCTTTCATCTGTCTGGTCTGACCTGTTGCACAAGGAGGGGATGGAGCAGATTGGGAGAGAGGACTCTAAACAGAGTGCTTAGAATCAAACTACAGACCTGTGATGACTGTCCTCCTTTAGTGTAACAGTATAATTGAGCAAAACTCTGCCTTGCTTCTTTAGGGATACCAGGTGCTGTAGTCAGCACCAGTAGAAGCTAGAATGATGACAAACCACAGACAGATCACAAAACATAATAGTATCAGGTTTACAAGTCACTCTAATGTGGCAACATTATAGCTGAGGTTTGGTAATGACTTTGTCGTCATCTAGCTCATTTCTGAGATAGATGGAAAAATAAGGGTTTGGGTTAAAATGAGTGAAATTAGATTCCGTTGACATTAGGATACTTCTTTGTCATAGTTACAAAAATAAACATACATTTAAAAGAATGGAATGAGGACGGTCATGCTTTACGTTTCTTGAGCCAGTCTTTTGCCCTGACCTCTTCTCTGTGAAAACAATATGTAGTGTCACCAGACTTTGTCCTTTGCTCCCATCATAATCACCACGGCCAGAAGACATTTGAATGTAAACATGCCAATGGAATATTTGTTGAAGTGACTAATGCTGTAGCTCTTAGGGCCGTGACACACCAAGCCAACATCAAAGAACAAGAGGTCGACTGTTGTGATGCCTCACTTCACCTTCTTCTGCACCAAAATGTGGCAGCAGGTGGCACTAGTCTGTATTCATCATTCAAAAGGAGAAAGCAGAAGAAGAACTAGGACTGCTAGTGACTGCTGCTGTTCACCTTACACCGCCACAGTTTATAGCTACTTCTAATCAAAATCTAAAATGTCCCAATAAGAAGTTGATTTTTCTTGTGATGCACTGACACACTAAGCTGAACTGCCAGTCAGAGTGGTTCTCTCAGTGAAATGAGTCACCTCCTGCCTTCCTTTTGTAATGTTGCGGTAATTGAAAAAATAAGTTTAAAAAGAGGGGATGATTTTTTGCAACCCGCTTTCCTTAACATCTGAGCATGTTAGCCTCACTCAGCAGTGTAACAGACCTGCCAGAGATATTGCATCATCAGAGCTGAGATTACAAGCAGGAACACACTGGTTCTCCGGTGTGATATGCTAGTCGTGTCTGTTGACACACTACCTGTATTGTGCTGTACTGTAGCTCTGCACCTCCTCCGCCTCTTCAAACCAGCGCGTACAACAACTCAGGCTGATGTTTCAGGCAGTACACCCACAAAATTTCACAGTGTTATTATCCATCAATCTGAGTGTCATGGCCGGGGGCATCACAGAGATGCTGCCAAAAAGTTGAGCCAGTGATTTGATCTGTCTCTGTGTTGCCGGATCAAGAGATGAAAGCAGACCAGGCATATTGCCCCTCTTGTTCCGTAAAGGTAGCCAGCTGCGGTTAGGTAATGAACCCTTTTGAAACAAGGCCGGTGTTACCTGTGTTTGCAGAGCACTTAGGGCCACTGGCAGCTTGTAGACCATTTGCTTATCTTGTGAGTAATGTGTGTTTGTATGTGTCTGTGGTTGCAGCCTGGCCATAGATGAAGTCATCAATCACTGCAACCCTGGGGCTAGTTGACTCACAGTGGCCTATGAGGGGTGAGGGTCCTTGGATTTAGAGTGGGACAGAAACTGTGTGCATGTTAGACAGAGAGAGAGGGACATGTGTGTGTATCTGGGTTATAGAGGCTGCATCAGTGCAGTGACCTTCATTTGTTTAGTCAAATTTGTGGCTGAATCTGCTATGTGATCAGATCGGCTATGGTTTGCATAATGTAACTGCTGACAACAGCAACATTGTGTAGCGTGTACACACAACTACATGTAAACAAAGCAGACAGACTGGCTACATTTTCCACATTTGCTGCTTGTCCTCTGTCTGCGGTTGTAGCTGAGTGGACAGGACTGAGGTGGAAGGTAAATCCTTATAAATACAGTTAAGCTTGCTCTTTGTCTGTGAAGCAGAGTGTGTACACTTTTTTCCAGACTGATCTAAATCTTGATAGCCAAAAATAATAGCACAGGCTCACATAATATCAAACAATTCAAGATGTAAGAGGTTTGAGTAAAAGGTTTTTGATAATATAACTGTGTGATGGCTTTTTGAAGAGTTGTCTTATATCTCTTACCAAAACCTCTGAACTACCTGCACACTTGATGAGTGACTAAGTTTACATCTAAACTGGACATTTTATGCATTCATTGTCCCCAGAGAATGAATCTTACTGACTTTCTTTGGCTTTTATGGTTGAGAGTGGAATTTTTCAACAACTATGAGCTGGACTATCATAAAAGTTACAAAAGATATTCTGTGCCCAACAGAACATCCTTAAAGCCTAAATTATTGGCTTGGGACTACTTTGCACCACAGGAGAATCTAATAAATAATCTACCAAATAAAGCAGTTGTCTTATCAAATACAACAACAGCATTCCATAGTTGGATCAGTACTCTCAGTCTTTTTTCTTGCAGGTTGCTGCTGTTGCAGCATAATTGCAATATGCTGCATTGTATTTTAAAGGATTCTGTGGCCAGAGGCCTGTCAGCGCATCTGTTTTGGAGGAGTTAAGTGGGAAGAAATTTCACAGCAGGAATCTAGAGACCTCTCAACCTTCTTCCTTCTGCTTTAATCCCTGGACCTGCAGATCTCCTCAGTTCTCATTTGTTCCATATCGGAGTCATATAAACTGGGATCTGCACAAAAATAAACAGTTGGTCAGGGAAGCAGCCGCGCTGACGTCAAGGAAGGAGACGGAATCAGATCAAAAACACATCGAGGCAGAGAGGAGGGCAACCGTGGTGTGATATGACAGCCAGAGAAAGGATTTTATTAGTGGAAACCCACAGTTAAAAGATCACAGATTAGATTTCTACAGCCACTGTAGAGGTGCTAATGAGAAAGGCACTCACACTGCAGAACTTCCTGTGGAGCAGTAGGGATAGCACTGGACCGTAGTTTGTGGTTGTCTGTGGGTGTCTCCCAGGTGCAAATCTGCGTTTGTGTTTGAATGCAACACGAGGGGAGCAGCCCGCGCTGACGTCAAGGAAGAGGAGAAGATCTAATCAGAAACACACACACAACAGCTGAGGTGGATAAAGAATTGGACCTGGAGCTGATCTATATTCAGATTTGGATGAGATATCTGAGGAAGAAAATTTTCAGGTTAAATGTGCAGTGAGGTGAAGAGAAAAGAAACTGTTTAATGGGAGAAAAGTGAGCATGAAACCTCAGATAAGTTAAAGTGTATGTGATCATATGTCCGTGTGTGTGTGTGTGAGTGACATGATCCAGACACGTCACGACTCAACGCTCCCAGTCCATGGTGTTGATAGGAGTGGGCGGGGCCTGCAGGATGGAGTGACAGGTCAGCCACTTGGCGTGATCTGACAGGAGGTCAGTGGTTATCTCCCTGACCTGCTGACAGCAACACACACACACACACACACGCAAACACACACACACATACATATGAGTATTGGTCATATTGTTTCTTTTAGTGTGTTCATTCACTGACCTGTATGTACACACTCACAAAAAAACACCATCATCTTCATCAGTCTTGCACATGTTCACACTCTCCAGTCACCTCATCTTCCACCGTACCCCCACCACCACCAAAACACACACACACACACATCTTCAAACATCAAACAACACCCAATATCAGCTGAAACCCTCTCCCTTTACCCTATAGTTTACCCTTTGACCCCATCCAGACCTTCCCCTAACACAAACACTCCCAGCACCTCACCCCTGACCTCGCACTCCCACCATGCACCCTGCGAGGCATTCCACCACTGCTTCGCTGTCTATAAACCGCCTAGACCTCTGCAAGGGACAACCACGAAGTCCAGTGTCATCGTCATACTAATTAAATAGTCTATAATGTGAACTAAACACTTGTAAACACTCTGTGTGCATTGTGTGGTGGACAAAGAGACTCCGACTTTTGTTAAACCAGCCAAAAAATCTACCAGGTTCTCATTTCAGTTTTGAGGAATCTGAATAAACAACCTAGTTCTTAACCTATTACAACAAAGGATTTTTCTATCAAATGATGTTTACAGGATGAGAAGTGATAAATGGCTCAAAATACACACGCACAAACACACACAGACTCTTGTACACTCACCCTTTGAAGGGGTGCAACAAAGTGAGGACTGTCGTCATTCTGTCAAAATGTCCTCACTTAATGGGTATAAAATTCGAACTGGTTCACACACACACTGAACTGAAAGACACACTATCACTGGTTGGTTTCGATCTTTTTGATTGGATTTTGTCCTGCGATGTAAAACAATTATATCATTCTATTATCATAGAAAAACATGACTAAGGTCTCCATAGAAACACTTTGACTCATGCTGAAGTAGTGTTCAGTCAAATCATCCCAATCCGAACAGGATGCAGACGCAAAATGCAAAAAGGGAAACCAAACTGTCACTTTCCATGTGAAATAACTGATACTGTGTGTAACCTGAGCATCAGATAGCTCTGATGCTAATAAAGAGACTCTTTCTCATTTCTGCCTTCAACTCTGTACACAACACTCCACTACACACAGAAGCACCCTCTCCCCCCCACGCACACACGTAAGCATACAGTGTTTCCCTGACCTGAGCCACATGACAGCGAGGGACGTACACACAGTGCACCACATCCCTGTCATAACGTGTCCTTCCACAAGACACCCAGGAGGATCCTAGTCTCTCATTGGCTCTCGCAGCAGACCGCTTTTCAACAGCAGTGACACGACACCTCTCTAATTAGACTTATTTAGGGTTACCCATCTCAGTAAAAATGACTCCACAACACACAGACACACACAGTATCCCCCTACCCTTCTGGAACTGTTGGATCCCACCAACACTGACAGAGAGTGCATGTGTGGCTTTGCGTGTCTGTTTCCATGGCGATCATAAAATGATTGCACGAGTAAGTGTGTGCACGAGAAATTGTGTTTAATAGTGACACTTAAAGTATGCCAAACAATAATGTGTGTGTTTGTCGAAACATACGTGCATGTTGTTTATATATGTGTGTGTGTGTGTGTGTGGGAGAGTGTGTGTCTGTCAGTCAGTACTTTGGTTGGGTTTGCTTGCCAAGGCCTGTGATCACACAACCTTAAAGACTGTGATTAGGAGGACACACACACACACATTAACACACACAGCAGACAGACAATCCCAGACTGCAGGAACACACACACACACACACACACAATGCACAAACCACTCACCAGTGGTCGCTTTATTCACAGACACACACACATGCACAAACAGCAGCAAACCAATACACATACTCAAAACACACACATGCACACAAACATCTCTGGATGCTCTCTAATTTCCTGAGGGTAAGTCGTGAGCTTGTGAGGTAAGTCACCGTGAGGGGATGTATCCATCACGTGCACTGGGGATTACACAAAGAACCTCATCACACCGCGCATGCGCATACTCGTTCCTGACGGGATGTGTCACACACTCACGGCCAGAGAAGTTAAACTCAGAATGGTAACACACAGCACATTTATAATCTGCAACCATAACGTCATCATCACTCAGGACTATTTATGCTCCGTGTACAAGCTTGTGTAGATGTTTTTACTGTAAAATCGAGTCGAGTTTCAAAGACAATCAAGACAAGTCCAAATCAACTCTTGTCATGTGGTCGTCTTAATCATGTTTTGCTGTTGTTGAGTCAAATCGCACAAGGAGTTGTGCAGCTGTCGAACCATGAAAGTCAGCACCTTTACAACTTGACAAAGAATACAGCATTGTTCTTTTCATGGTTGTTTCTGCCAGTTTTGTTATAGAACAATATGACTGTAATCCAGTCTCATGTCCTGTCTTACTCCACAAACAGCTTGGAAAAGCTACATCACAGTTTGCGGGTAAATCACACACGTAGCAGGTTTGCAAAACTAACTATTTTGAGAGGTCCCATGTCAAATCTGGCATGTCCCACTTTGAAATTTCAGACCATTTGCTGCAATAAAACCTGCCAGCGATAAAAGTCTCCTCGGGGTGCATTCTGCAAAACAAGTATTTATGATAAAATAAGATGGTAACATGTAGTACAGTTTTATGATACATTTGTAAAATCCTACAATCCCTGCCAGTTGTTTCAGGGTCTGCAGGGCGCCAAAATGGCCGACCTCCTGTTCCCATGGACTTTAACTACAGGCTTCAGCAGAAAATGACCACCTTAAGTCTTCCTCGACCGCCCTGCACGGCGACAAGCACCCCGGAGACCCGTGATTGGCGTGCTGGTGACAGATGCATGCCATGATTGGCGGTGGCCATAATTCAGGGTGTAATTTGCAAAGTGGAAATGTAGGTGACTGAGGAGTTTGTCTGTGTGTGAGTGAGTGTTTGTGAGTGTATGCATGTGTGTGAGAGAGAAGAAAAACAGCCACGTGATGGGTTGGGCATGCTCAATTTGCAGGGAGATCGTAGATACAGTTTTCCCTTTTGCTTTTTAATTTTTACCCCCTACAGGACTCATGCGATGCAATTTCCACTAACCCTATTGTAACTCTGGAATCAAGAGGGTAAGTAATGACATCATTTCCTCTTTAATCCCCTTCAACTTCCTGTGGTCATGGAGTGTCTTCCCACATGAGCTGCTGATGGTGTGTTCTGAAGTGTAATTATAGTTCATAAAATTATTGTTACTGTGGCAACAAGGTCAAAGGTCAAATCTGCTGTGATTCACAATAAAATGTTAATCTGGGTGTACTGAGCGAGTTTGTGTGTGTGAGAGTGACAGTTGTTAAATGGCAAAGAAGGTTTTTTTTCCCTTTGAGAGGAAATAGTGGTTAGAGAAGAGGAAGTCTCTTCTCATTTTTAAAGTGACAACAGCCAGAAGATAGCTGCGGTGCTGAAAGACAGGCAGCTCAAACATACACGTACAACTCCCCACCTGTTTCTCAGTCGTGATCGATGGCTGCTTTGATGCTTGGGAACGTGGGGGTGGCGGTGGTGAGGCAGGCGTTTGGATACAGGGCTACACAGCCCACGGGATTCACGGGTGTCGGGCGCACTTTGATCCTCATCGCAGTCCTACATGTAGGGGACTGGTCTCTGGAGGGGTTACCATATCCCCTCAGTCACCCCTCCTCACACCAACTTGCTCCCAGAACCCCCCTTCGTCCGTTAACCCCATGCCTCTGCCCCAGCACTCCAGTGCTGATCCTCTGGGACAGGTGAAACAGATGCCAGGCCTCACGGTTTAACCGAACTGATTATCACAGAGCTGGAACACATGCTGGAGTTACAAGTCAGAATACACTGTGTTGTACATAACAGTGCACCTAAAGGAATAGTTTGACATTTTGGGAAATATACTCATTCATCTTTGTGCTGAGAGTCTCATAGGAAGATAAATCCCCCTCTCATATCTGTGCACAGAAAACAGCCAGTCAGTACAGCCAGCAGCTGCTTACTGGTTCTTAGCTTAGCATAACTAGCTTAACTAACATAGCACAGTCAAGTTGTCAAAAGTTTTTTATTAGGGGTTATGTGCATTATTATTTAGTATTATTAGTATTTCTTGGTAATTCTGTAACTTTCTGAAGTTTCTTTATTACCATGATGTTGCCACACATCTTTAGAGAGCGACTTTAAGCTAGCTTATGCTAAGCTAATATAATCAGCTGCTGATGGTAGCTTTATAACACTACATTATTCTTTAAGTTTAAAAAAAAGCTTAAAAAAAAAAAAAAAAGAAATAATTTAATCCTACCCTGATTTTCCTACTAACATAAACATGTGGAAAGACACACGATACAACACACACACAAACACACACACACAGACACATAATGTAACATAAAGGTAACTCGGTAACATTAGCATGCCTGAACATAATCAGATTTATGAGAGCTTGGTTCATACAGAGTTGAAACGTGTTCAGGTTGAAACTAAAGAGGACTGACACAGTAACCACAGTGGTGTAAAAAAAGAAAAAAGAAAGAAAAAGAAACTGACACAAAAGAGAGTAAGAGAAAAAAGACTGAAGGTAACACGACAACTAAAAAGAAATGGGTCTGTGTTTGTGGGCTAGCGGTTTCAACGACAGTCAAGGCTGATGGATGTTTCAGAAGATAAAGAGGGAGATGAAGGGGGCATAGAGAGAGACAGCGAGAGAAAGACAGAGAAAAGCAGCAAGAGAAACACAGTTCAGCATGAAGAGGACAGCGGGACGAACAGTGCATCCATTGTCTGTGTGGCCTGGTTAACATTTTAATGAAGGAGCTGCATCCAGAATCCTGCCACAAACTACACACTGACTCACACAATGATTAACACTCTGCACATACGCTCAGACACTCCTGCCGCTAAGTCCAAACTCATTGACACATATGGACGTACAGTACTGTAGACTCATGCCAGCAAAGCACACATAGGAGAACGTGATTTAAACAAAACCATACCTGCAAAAACATACAAAGGGATTCATATGAAAGGATGTTTAAAGGATCATTACTGCAACAGTCTTATTTTTTATAGATTTGGCAATTATTTCTTTCAATCATTATAATACCATACTGACCAAATGTGTTCTGATTTACAATGAAAACTGGCAGGTCAAGCGACATCAGTGCTCAGACACTCAGACATGGTCGTAAACTGTTTAGTTAAACAGATTATGTAAATAACTACACCTAAAACGACACCATTGGAATGACAATTGTTTGACTTAATATACCATGATCCTGTTTACACCTGGTGTTAGATGCATCTTGGGATTACAAGTACGCAGCATTAAATACTATTGTGAATGGCCACCAAGACAGATTGTGATCCATTCACTCAAACCACTTGCTAAGGTGGTCTGGGACGCATTTGACCACATCTCTTTTGTAGTGTAAACAATACGTCCTCATGCATCCCTACCAACAATGTTACAGGAAAATGCAGGATATAATGGTTGTTTTGGTGAGAGTGTGTCGATGCTCAAAACAAGAGGTGTAAACAGGGTTTATGTCTCTAGGCATGATGCGCCTGGGTTTGTACTGTAGTCAACTGACATCCCCGTGTGTCTTACACTGACTCAAATGACTACCCTTAGCAGTGGTGTGAGACGCCAAAGGACTTGACAATGCATGACTTTTTGAAACCCTGGGATTGAGAACAGACTGCTATTAGGATCAACAGTAAAATGTTATAGTTTGACACTTCCAGCAGTCGTAGTAATTATGACAAGAAGAACAGAGAAAAAAATTCTTCTGTGTCCTACGAACATTTAGGGACAACCAACTTGTGTGGACATTTAGGTTGCAGGACTTGTTGAAAGAGACAAGTGGTTAGATACTAGTTTTTCCAATATTCTATTTATATTCAGACTCTGATTGTGTCCTTCAACTTAAATGTTCACACACATCATTTCTCCCTATATTTTTATACAACCTGGAGCGTCTCTTGACGTAGCTTCTCTATGCTAACATACCAAACTGTCTTGGAACAAGCATCCTACAAACACTTTCTCCATCTGCCATTTGACCCAAGCCTTGACCTTATAGTGGTTGCTCAATCTCAATAGTTTAATCATTCACCTTTATGTTTTCTTTTAAATTACTTTGGCAAACTCGAATTTGTTGATATCTTGCCTCATCTTGCTTCTTTTTAATGACGTCACTCACCTCAATAAGCCAGTGAGCTAAATGTTATTATTACTGAGGGCAGCGGAGGTACAAGCTACATAAATAAGAGCCAGATTGTACAAAACTGGAATTTCCCTCTATATGCAATCATCTTTTTACACATAACACAAGCACATACAAGAATACACGCATGTGCACATGTCGATGATGGACCCAAATGTTTTTCCATGAATCTAAACCCGAATGTCCAGCCTCCATGCCCACAATAATACAGATGATTGACAGAGAGAGCTTTGATTCTAGCAGCAGGCTTAAATGTTAAAGACAGAATGAATATGAGTGTTTACTTTTTTTCCCAAGGTTTTCCAAGAAATACAATTTTGTATGATGAATAGGCAATTTTGAAAATGTGGGTGAAATGACCCCTCAGATTGTGGTGAAATAACCATAAAGACAAACATCAGGGTTGAACTCCAGCCATCAGCCGTCAGCCGTCAGCCCACCACACATACAGTTCAATGCACAGGAAGTGAAATATCTCTCAACTCTGGTCAAATATTCAAATGCATAAGTATGACTGTCTTTTTCAATGAGTAGAAAAGGAGGCCCCCACCTCTGCTTCTTCCCTACATACACTCACACACTAACCAACTGATGTAAATCTGCAGGACATATGTTGAAGGGACTATAGGGATTGTTTTCCAATTAAATGCAAATGTTGACTGCAGAAACACATATGTATAAGTCGGTAAAAGTTCAGCGGGCCTTTTGCTGCCGCTGTGTCAAACACTCTCATGCTCCAACTCGCACTCTCTCACCCACCCTCCCCCATCTTCTCATTCTCTGTCTTTCTTTTTTGTCTTTCTCTGTCACATAGGCACACACGGCTTAGCATAATGTCTTCTGCAGCTGTCTCTCTGGGCCAGGCAGCGTAAGGGTGATATGATGAAGAGGGCGAAAGAGAAGAGCAGGGAGGCAAAAGAAGAAGAAAGTGGAGGAGGGGGGGATCCTCGCCAAAGGAATTGGATTTCTTCACACCAGTTCCAGAAAGCTTCCTCTACACGCATGGGTATGTGTGTGTGCATGCAAACATACACACACACACACACACACACACACAGAGGCTATGCATAGTGTGTCTTGTCATCCCAGACTACTGCCTCTGCACTGGGGTGATTTCATTCTGTGGGTAGGTGGGTGGGGTACTGTGTATGTCACATATAAACATACTTGTCTCGTCAACCACACATCCCAAACTTCGCAGCAGAGGAGATCTTGATAAAGAGATGAGACAGATCACCAGAATTTTCTTTACATTTTTTTTCCCAGAAAGAGGAACAACAGCAGGTGAATAATTGGGACTTCCCGCTCGGAGTGTCCCACCGAGCAGAGTGAGTACATTAAACTTAAATTGTCCCCAAAATCCCCTAATTACATCCCTGAAACCTTAAGAGTCTCTTATTCTTTCTTCAGCCCCTTCTAGCATGGTCACAATGATTCTCAGAGCGCTTTAAAAGCTCACTTTACCACTGGACAACAGGGCTACAGTTTCAAAACAGGCCCGTGAGGAGGGGTCCGTGGGTGAGAAGGTGTACTGTAAAACTGGAGGCAGTTGCCCTCCTATTACTGCATTTAAATCACTAATCACATCACTGCTGCAGAATTACTGGCAGTGTGTTATAAATGCGCTAATGTCCTTATTGAATTATAGAGTGTAGTTTGGGGAGTTCCTCCAAGTAACCAGAAGTTCTATGAACAGTGTTTGATCGTGGATGTGACATGTTCACTTTACATGGGCTCTGCTATGTTTTACTTCTTTACTAGCAGTACATACTGTATTCTTTGCTAGTAGCAGTGTTACCAGAAGCATTTTTATTGGATACATACTCAGCTAGACACACTCATGTTAAACATCTACAACACTGTCAGAGCATGAGATCTACAGTAACAGCGTGTGTGTTCTTTTATTACACTGTGCATTAAGCTGCACACACACACATACTGTGTACTACATGTACTGTGGTACATACAGTACATGTGTGCACATGCTTTTATTGCAGACATATTTTGTGTCAAGGAACTGCACACAAAGTTTCATTTAGATTTTAGACTACATATTTCACACAATTGAGCTTGCAGTGACAGGTATACAGATATGTATGCTGGTTAACGTTTGCATATTATAGAAACACACAGGTACACAGTTTGCAATCACACCCATTCACAAACGCACACACATACACGTGTGCACATGTACAGAAAGCAAACACAAACACAGTGAGTGAGCATGGCTGGAGGTGCCTGGCGTTGCTTTCTGACTCATATTACAGCTCGCTGAAGCAGCTCCATGCGGCTCCTATTGCGGCCGCAGCTCTCATTCCTCTGAAGCCACATCAAGGAGCGCTGGCTTCCCTGCTAAACAGACACTTCAGCAGCATCGCTGCTGGCTCCCACTAACCTAGAGAAACAGAGGGAGAGAGAGATGGAGAAAGACCTCCACCCTAGAGCAGCACAGCCACACCACAGCCATTATGTGCACATTCAATGGAATCTAATATGGAGGATGTGGCTGGCTATCTCAGATGCAGTTTATGTAACTGTGAAGAGTAAAAGAGTGGAGAATATTGAAGCCCAAAGACTGAATAAAGCCGCCCATTCTTTTGCTTTTGTCTAACTGAGTGAACGGCCCTTCAGCTGCACTTTCTAATGGCTTAATGAGTGCTAAACAGAGCTATTGTAGACTAAATGAGCGTGTGTTTAAAGGTGCTTGAGAAATGTGGGCAATTACAAAGTGATGATCATGTGGATAAACAAAAAGAGAGCTGTTTGCTCTCAGATTTGGACTGTTCCATTGTTTTCTAGCTGGATTTCAAAAGTTAGGCGCTTCAAGCAACAAGTCTGTGTGCGATCAGCCATCACACAGCAGACTGCCAGTGATTCAAGATCACACGCTCCTCATGCTTTGTATTAGACTGCCCCCTAGTGATGGCAGGTCCCCCACCTCGCCTCCCTGCTCTTCTTCTCTCCTCTTTTCTGCTTTCGCACTGTGTCTTGTGCATGAACAGGTATTAGCGCTGCAGGGATCTTGACTTGAGTGAAACCAGCAGATGTTGAGGTGATAATGACTCTCAAAGTCCTCTCGTCCTTGACTCTGGGACTTTTCCCAGACTTGATGTGCTCAGTCAGCAAAATCTGTAGAACAACAAGTGCTCAGGGAGCTTGAGCATACTGTATGTGTGTGTGCGTGTATGTGTGTGTGTGTGTGTGGATGGTGAAAGATGGAAAGATCATGCTGGCCTCATTTGATCAATCCCTTGTGTTTAGCTGAAGTGATACTCACAGCCCACTCAACATCCAAACACGCACTGATTCTCAGTAAGGCACAGATTCTTTAGTCAGTGATCAACTGATATGTCAACCACAAATTTCTTTATTTCCTGTTTTTGTGAGTTTGTTCCCTTTGTTCACTGTCAAGACAGTAATAACTCAGTCATGCTCGAAGGCACTGGAATCAGTTTCTGTTTTAAAAATCCTCAGTAATGTTTATCTTCGCACAAATCTGAGGTCTGATTTCACTTTATTTTTAAGATGTTATAAAGTTTGAGGATGAAATTGTGGAGCAACAGAAAGTGCTGGAGTTTTCTTATCACGCTGCCTTTGGTAATTTCATTGTTGGAGACTTGATACTTTCTCCCATCACATTTAACAAGAGCTTTTCCTCCACTAGATTGTTCTGACAGCTGCAGCTTTTACTTTGCACTTTAACATGAAGGACCCATGATGAGCTCATCAAGTTCAGTATCATGTATTAGAGCTTAAACTACCTTATATAATGTATTTGCGACTAACTTAAATAATTTATTTAGGTACAATCTGACATTTTGACTGAATTTATTGGGCCCTTCATTTGACTTTTAATTTCTTTTACTTTATATTTCTGATCCACTACAGTTTACTTTTTACTTTTTACTCCACTGTATTAAACAACTGGAATTACTAGTAACTAGTGGCTCATATTTCATGCACCGCAACATATCAATGATAGAGGTGTAATATCTAATGGTATACAACTCACAGATGGCATTTTCTGCAGTGAGTAGTTTCACTTTAGATACTTCAAACACATTTTGCTAATACTTGCATACTTTTACTTAAATAATATTCACTCAGTGATGGATATACACGGGGAAACTCCCTGCCCCAAATGTTCAGTTCTTACAGCTGTAATTATACAAATATGTACATAAACAAGACAAGGATACAATTATATATAAGTTCTACTTCTGAAAAATTAAAATAAAAACTTAATAAAAGCTGCTATGGTACTGTGACAGCTACCAACATGTCACCCCATGTAAATTTTTCTGGATCTGCCATGGTTGTCAACACATGATTTGGTAGTATGTTTTCTATTGTGGTATTGCTGCCTTTTCTTTACTGGAGGAGCTGCATGTAAGATCACAAACGTCCAAAGTAGTTCGATTGGACATTAAATACCCTTTACCTTGCCAGTCCATGTAATGTCCGATGAGTTGCTCCAATGGTACTGCTTCTGTGTGCTATAACACACTGCAATTTCTTCAGTTTGCATTAAGCTCAATATTATGTTTTTCTCCACTTGGTTCAATATGACAATGACTTGGACATGAAATGTTTAATTATGCTACAGTAGAATCAAGTCTAACCATTAAATCCATCACACATTTTTTTTCATGTGTACTCAAGATTTGTTTTTATTTGAAGTATTTTTATATGCTGCACTTTTGATATCTGCCTTATGTTTGGTAAATCACTTTGTAACATCTGTTTTCACTGACTTTTGGTGTTACTTTTGCATCTCTTTCAAAACATTTGTTTTGAAAGCTGCCGTACAAATATACTTCATTATTGTTGTATTGAGAGTTATGAATCACTGTTATTATTTCTCCCTATCAGACATTACCGTGAATCACACACACTGCTAAAGGCTCTTACTAATGTTGGCTGACCGCCAGAATGCATTTTTACATGAAAGGAGAACTGAAATCTGTTCCTCATTTTTTACAGTGTTGCTGCAGCACAAGGGGATCTGTTGATTGCCAGTGTGGAAAAGAGGAATGATTACAGCAATCCATAACTCTCTCAATGTACATATGGCAAATATGTGTGAGAATTGCATTAAAATGTTATTGAAAATAGTCAGAACGTATCCTTTAAGTGTCTTTCACAGATTTTAAATATATTAAAAAATCAACACTGACAAAGAAATAATGATTATAAACATGTCAGTATATTAGAAAAATGATAAACATGAATGACATTCCCAAACTTTGTGTGTGTCTGTGTGCGTGTGTTTAAGGAAACTGGGATTTGGTTCATGTCTTCTCGCGGCTATGTGGCACTTTCAAAAACTCATTCACTTCCACAAGTGAGACAGGTTTCAGTTCATAGCTCAGGTAAACACACACACACACACACGCACATGCATTAACAGTATAGTGTATGTTTGACTTAGCAGCTACAACAGTCCCCCAGTGACAAGTGTTGATGGATGGATGTCAGAAGGCAATGACCTGCCTGAGTCTCCTCCATTTCACACAACCCTATAAACGGGGTCATCAATCAGTGTGTGTATGTGTCTGGGTGTATGCACATGTGGTGTTGAACAGGCACAAGCTCCATGTGTTTGGCTACGCCAACATTATAACATATAAACTGCAAGCATAAATCCATATGTAGTAGTGATATACTCATTAACAGGATGCACACACACACATACACACATCTGCAGAGGGATAAGGATCTGCATCGTTGCCCTCCGGACCTCATTATTGCAGCCAATCAGGAGACAAAACATCAGGCTGATTAGTTAAAGACTTGCAGAAATAAACAACAAAAAGATTGAGCAGAGAGAGAGAGAGGAAGGTGGGGGCATGGGAGGAGGCAGAGTCAGAAAGAGGGGAGAGAGAGAGAGATAGTGTTGCCTGAGGTGAGAAAGGTTTCTGTCTTGTACAACTTAACCTCACACCGCCCCTGTGAGTTCATGTCAGAGGCCTTGTGGGTACATTACGATGTGAAAAGGGGAGAACACACACACACACATATCGGGTCACACACTTGTTTTTCTTTCTTTATACATAGGTTTTTGTTCTACAACACACACACAGTGTGTGTGTGTGTTTCCTTCCAGCTGGGCTCTACTTCATGACCCACTCCCCTGTGATACAACTTCAGTGGGTTATATAAGAGTTGGCACTCAGTAGTGCGAGTAAATTACTACATGTGTTACTGTCCGTATAGATGCAGGTATGTGTGTTTGGAGGAGTGTGTGTGTGTGTGCCAGTGTGTACCTCCAGTTTGGCAGAACTGTGTAAAGCACATGCTCACACTTTAACGTGGAGAGAGGGTACATTAAAGATTCTCAGTCATCCAGGTCATGGTTATCTCAAAAAAGGTTATTCAGTGCTAACTGGACTTTTTTTCATTCAGACACACACATTGCTGTGACACAGTCGAGGAAACAGGCTGCTGGATATTTCCTCCATTCTTCTGTCAACCATTCATGTCTCGCTTGATGGGGGGAGGAGATCGAGGCACGAGGGAGTTACACAGAAAGTTAGAGAAAGAGAGGGAGATGGTGTCTTCATTCACCTGCTGGCAATCAGCCAAGGACATTCTGTACTGGCTTGTGTTTGGGTGAAATAGAGAATGCATTTCTACTCATCATGAACCTGACCTTCCTGTCTTCCTGTCTGCAGCTCTGTACATTTTCTGACTGTACGGATTCTGTGTCTGCATTCGCATCTCTCTGCCTCGCTGGCTGAGCTCCTGTGCGTCAGCTCGTGTGCACATACGTTTGTATGCAAAAGACTTCAGCTTCCACTGACAAACTGCAACTGAAATAACGACAAAACACAGTGGGTATAGTTGGGTTTCTGGAAGAGATAAGCTGCTCACTTCAGTTTCTTGTCTGGTTGTTGTCCACATCTATGAAGAATGACCAACCAGAGTTGGCCCAAGAACAACTGGTCTGACTCTGGTTATGGACGCCGGCATACCCTGAACCCGAACCCAGTTACCCCAAACACTTTTTCTGGTATGGCCGTCATGCTTGACTCTGAGAAAGACCCGTGTGTAGAAACAACAGTCTAACCTGACCGCTAAATGAAGCAGACATTTATGTCAGTGAACCCTTGGGTGCCAATGCATCCCAACAAGTTGAGTTCACATATCCCCCCTCTAGATTAAAGTGGACTGATTTCAATAGCTTGATTCCCAGAGGTTGCATATTTTAGATTTACGCTGCCCAACCTTGCAGTCAAAAATGTGGAAACAATTCCTGCTCACCACTCTCAGCAGCACAGTATATTGACACAATAGGCTTTTTTAAAAATAAAAGCTCTGATAAAGCCACTGTAGGCCACTTCTCCAGCACAACAAAAAGCTGATCAGTAACAAGAGTTACTGGCTGGAGAACATAACGGAGCATTTGGCAGCTGAAGAGTGAATATTTGTGCAAGAAACATGGCTCTAAATCACTGCTTATGAAGCTCCATATTTTCCTGATGTGTAAATATCATGCAGGCCAGACCATGTGCCCTGACTTCCAGTCCTGCCAAGTTCCTCATGACTTGTTGGATGCTAATTAGTGCATTCTGCTTCTATTACATGAAAAAGTTTGAAGACCATACATTTCAACCTCACATACATAATTCAAATGGTTTTAGTGAAGTGACCAACTGCTGCATTTAGAAAACATTAAACTGTCAAATAATGGTCTGAAACTTTTTATAGTCACTAGGGAGGTAGTTTTAGTCTTTTTACACAACTGGATAAGATTTCTGATCATTCAAATGACTTGTGTTACTGCTTATGGCCATTAGGGGGCTCCAGCTTTGGTCTGCCACATGCTGCCTCAAACATCTTACTAAATTGCATGACATGTTAATGGATATGTTTAAAGTATATTTACCTGTCTGACTGTCTGTCTGTCTTTGCATCTCTTTGTCCGGTGCTCTTGCTCCAAAGACCACACTACTGCACATGACAAACAGTCTAAACACAACCAGCTGTGCCCTAGACTGCCGAGAGCCCCCATCACACAGATCTGCTTTCCATATATACGTAAGAAAACACACTTAAGTAAACAGAGGCACATGCTGTAGGTATGGAAACACACATGCACATGCTGAAAACTGTGTGTATCTTTATAGTATAGAGACTGTGTGAGTTAGAATATATATGGACAGGTCCACATAAATACTAATTCTTCTTCTGGTACCCTTTATCCCTCTTCTTGCTCAAAAGCCAGCTCTACTGTGTGTGTGTGTGTGTGTGTGTACATACATTTTTATACAGCTATGTCCTGTGTATGCATGTTAATGCAAGTACATGGTGCACAAATGTGCACCCAGTCCAACGATCAATAAAAACCTCTTTGTTAGAAATATATTAGAAGCGGTAGACCTCTTTCTGGGCCTTGCTGCGTCATAAACACCACTTTTTAGAGCATATGAATTGGTATTCTCCAGCACAGATCTGACAGGTAATTGCAGCACTGAGCTGGCCTGCATCACTAACAATTATTAGTGAGGGTGTGTTGAACAGGTATGATGACAGAGGAATATGTGCAGTACAACTCGGAGCTATAAACACAGTATGAGCTCAACGGGAATCGAAGATTATTAGCATGCATTTTAGCTCCGCCAGCAATTAGAGAAAGGAGTGCAGCCAAGGCTAATGCATGTGAGCACATAGCTGCCTATTCACACATCCAGCAGACACAAAACTATTGAAGTATATATTCAACATTCATTGTGCAGCGTGAGCGGTATTTGTGTACATTATTCACACCCTTTGCAGTTCTCTGTTTGGTCTGGAGTTTGCAACACAGAGGGAACATAGAGAGATTTCTTTCATGTTACATATAGTCAAGAGATTCATTGTTAATATCTCCCAGCGCCTGCAATTAACCAGGGTTATACAGCTAAATGTGCATCAAACAACAACAGTGCAAAAACACAGGTGCAACCTCTCTTGTGTGCTTCTTGGGTTCTTAGACCTTTGGTGTGTCAGCCTCAGGCTAGTTCCTGTGTCACAGGTAGACAGCTCATCAAAATGAGCGACAACTGCCAGAGTAGTGACTTGACCTGCTGAGTGGGGAGGAGACGCATGATACGAATAACAATCTACTCTCTGCTTCGGGCAAGAGAAGTTTTGTGTTTCAAAAGCACTTAAGAGCAAAGAGGGTGTGAGCAATTCAGGACATCTCCAACAGGTTTTTCACATCAGCTAATGAATATCAAACCACTTATCTATCAGACGGCTACAATAAGAATAAAAATGAAACTTCAAAAACTCCCCTGTCTGGTAGAGACATGAAGAGCTGAATGTGTGTCATCAGTCAACACACACACACACACACACACACACAGATGAGGTTTAGTGTGTAAAGAGTCCACCTTTCTGTCTTTGAAAGCAGCCTGCGCATTCAGCAGCTGTTGACTCCATGTTGACTTAGCCATTAAAGGCTGTAGCAGGTCTGAAATCAAAAACCTGCACAACTGTTTGGCTTGGACCGAGCGTGCCTCCTAAGTGCACACTTGAGCTGAGTTAAACACTCATACCTCTGACACAGTCCTCACACAGGTTGCTGATACCTCCCTTAAAGACCACTCAGATTCATAGATGTTTTTTTCCTGATGTGCTGACGAAAAATTGCAAAAATGATCATGTCCGGAGTGTAACATGCAACAGACTGAAACTCAAATTAAACCGTGTGTGTTTGTGCGTGTGTGTGCAGACGGGTGATTAATTCTCTGGCCCAGATAAAACAATAACGAGAGGACGAGCAGCATCATTCAAGTCAACTTGGCCATCAACACAAACATCTTGATCTCAGCCTTCCTCCAGTCTTTGCCATATTTCACTCCTGAATCATTTATTCCTTCATTTGAAAGAAAGTTCCAACATTTTTTTAATCTTTTATCAATATTTTTTCCCTCTTGAAACTTTATTCTCAAAACAACAAAACATTCTCCTCTAAAATGTCTTGGGTTTGGCACTTGGTATTATCTCAGGCTAATTATTACCTCTTCTACAGGTTTCATGAAGCAGCTCGATTTTCATTTTGTCATTCTTTTTTTTTTTTTTTACTTTTCTTCTTCTTTGCTTTGACATTATAAAGACATTTTAGCAGATTGTTGGAATGATGTTTAAAGTTCTTCCAGATGGGCCCGTGACTTGCGCCTTAAAAGAAGTCCTTGTTTTGTGGAATCAGAATGGAGTCAGACCTAATTAGAGTTGAGAGGGACATTAGAGACGGAAAGGAAAGGAAAGGAAAGGAAAGGAAAGGAAAGGAAAGCAGTTCAAGAGATGTTTTTAAGTTTTCTTCTTGTATAGTTTCAGTATGAATGCGTAATACTGTGTGTGTGTGTGTGTGTGTGTGTGTGTGTGTGTGTGTGTGTGTGTGTGTGTGT
>JAUBNQ010000007.1:3073414-3083435 GCA_032353495.1 Ctenopoma kingsleyae | reverse complement strand
TTCTTCTTCTTCTTCTTCTTCTTCTTTCTCTGTCTGTTGTGTAAACCATGTAACTACAACCACAAGGAGTTTCATGTTTTTACAAGAAATGAAATTTGACATAGTCCTTAAAGGTACAGCCCGCTGTGTGACCCACAGGTCACCTGAAAGCTATTCAGACCTTACAAGAGCAAATTAAAAATGCATCATCATTAATCTGAAGTGACGTCTGTTTCCCCACCCCACCCCCCCAAGTTCAATCAGTTTTTGTTTTTTTTTACGTTTTCAAGCTTTCCATCCCCATTCGTCCATCTCCTTGGCCAAGCACTGTTACCACTAATCCTGCTGTCTGACTCAGGCCTGGGACCCTCTTCACAAGGATGTCCAAATGGGAGAAACCCCATCTGGGTGCGGGCAACCAAAACCACACTGCTTTATGAAGGACGTGTGAGAACCCTGCAAATATCTTGGTTTGGAGTAATGAGAGGGAATGTGATGTATAGCACGGAAACATAAACCCTCTTTCTATGTTTTGTTCTTTTGCCCGCTCCTTCTCTCTGCTCTTTTCCCTCGTGTATCAGTGAATCTCTGTTTGTGTTGCTGGTACATTCAAGGAGCTGATAGTTGTATCAAACCTAATTTTTATTGGCACAGGTCAAAAGCAAATACCAGTGTTCCAGCAGTCCTGCACCATGCACACTCACACAGCTTTCTTTGTTTAACGATACAACAGTGTGCCTGGGGTGTAAAATTTAACTTGTTTAATCAACAAAGCTCTTTTTTCTGTTTCCAGTTACATAAAATTGTCCACAGATCCTCATCCAGTATTTGAATTTTGCAAGCAATGCCTGTTCTCCCAAGAACAGTCTAGTATGTTTAAGTTTTAACAACATTTTCATGTCAAAACAATTCAAACGCACAATAATTGGAAACAATATCTCTTGTTTTAGCATTGTGATGTAACACTGCAAAAATGTTGCTGACATATTCTCATTAGCGATCATCATAACAACACTGGAGACACAAAAGTCTCTATGGTTTCTTTCTTCATCTTATGGCTTAGACTGAGAGTTGTGGGAAGATTGGTTTCAGCATCTTTCATCACGATTAATACATGCAAATGTACCAATGGAACAAAAATGTGTCAGAACTGACCTTTAATGGCTTTTTTCCTGTATTCACCAAGTTGTTACCCTTTTGAAGAAGCTGCTCAGGCACTGTGATGCTCAGAGGTGATACCATTTACTGAAAGGGTAAGTCAAATCCATTAAGTTGCACAATAAAGAATGAAAGGTCAGAGGTCAGTGTGCTTTTATGCAACAAGATGAATCTGTGATGATTTACTCAAGTGAAGCTGGAGAGTGTCATCTTGCTTTGCTAAAGACACACACAGAGTCTTAGTATTATCCAACATTAGACCACCCACTAAACACACACAAACACATCAGCAAACATCCAGCCAAACAATGATCTGAATCTGAAAGGCATTCTGGAAAAACACAGCTGACTAATGAAGGGCTAAACCCCCAGCAGACCCTGACATGATAGATAATAAATATGAAACACAGTCGAGTGAATCCTGTGAGCTAGATTACATTGCACTGCTATTTTGATTCTAATCTCATCTTCCAACACTGTAGGTCCAGTACATACTTTGCGATACGTTGTTTTACTATTTACTGCAGACACTACTGTAAATATCATGACCTAAACTGGATTTGGCACAAATAAAAGAGAGTTGAAACTCAACTTTGACTTAAAAACCAATATCTAATTGAATCAATTTCCATTTTAAAAGTCTAAGCATTGTAATTGGAATGACTTAATATACTCCCTAAGCCTAACAATTAAAATGTACATTTTTAAACAATGTATAAACTCCACTTCCATCTGATGACAGATCCAATCCAACAGTAGCTAATCACATGGCGCAATCAGGAGAGAAAGGTGTGTTTGGCAGTGCACACCAGCAGATACACAGGAGCAATCTAAATGGCCATATACAGTGTTTGTCCCTACTCTCTCATACAACCCATAGAAGCGCTTGTTGAAAGAGCGCCACCACGGCAACAGGAGTCTCTTGAAACTGCACCCTTTTGCCGCCAGGCACCAAAATGAAAAGTGATCTGGATTAACACGATTGTTTTGTCTTAAACAGTGCAAAATGCTGGATTACAGTGGTGCAGACAAATCTGTCACTGAGGTGTGGCTAGCACAGAATGTGTTCCAATCTTGCTGCTGCTCCAGATTCAATACGATCTGTTTAGATTGATGTTTTGTTGGCTTGATTTGTAAGTTGGCACACCTTATAGTCAAGACTTAAAAGTTACGTTGCCAAGTTTCTGTTCTGTACAATAGAATCTGATCAAAATTCGAATGATTCACATCAGAATAAAGTCGTTGTACGGATAAAGCACAAGGACACTACATCTTCAAAATTCAGCTGCAAGTATCTCTTCAGACGTATTTTGAAAACGCAACATTTTTACAAGCAAAATGACTTTTGGTGGAAAAATTGGCTGTACCAACAGAATATGCAAACAACACTGTGATTATCTGTACGGCACACTCAAAAAATGTGAGGGTGCAGTTACTCTAATCTAGTTAAGTACTGGTTGAAACAAAGTGGACCATATTTGATTTTAAATATATGTATATCAGCATTCTTGTACATCAGTCTAACCATAATATGTGAAGAAATGTTCAAAACTACTTTCCTGTTATGCTGAAATGGAGAATAGTACTCAAGGACTTGTTATTTTCCTCTTCACACCCTGCCCAACATACCATTTACTATGGCATTTCTGAAGTGCCACGATTAGGTGCTATTATGAGTTGAATTCCAGTATGTCTCCCAGCACACATGCTAGCTCCACCAACACTGTAAATGTACATTTACTCCCCCACACACACAGCAGCTGGTGCTTATGTACCCTGATCTGTACATCTCAGACACTGATAGACCCCCATTACTTTAATATGAAAATTATAACCACATGAAATTTCTCCCATGGTTCAAACATACAGCAGCTGCCAACCGCACTGTATGGCAGCCTGTCACTCCAGTTGTGTGTTTTTTTTACCCTCCCCTCCCTCAACTTTAGATCAGGCACTTCAAGGTTTGCCAACCATAACACAGTTGGCACAGCATTTGCCCTCCCCTCACCGCCGCGCACGCAAGCATCGTTTCACTTCTTTCTTCTCTTTTTCCTCATCATCTGTTTTGTTTTGGTTTTTCTTTTCTTTTCCGAATGGAAATTTTGAGGTCAATTGATGTTGCCTGTTCCGGGCGAACAGTTCCAAGCACAAAGGGTAGGATGAGGGATGGGAGGAGAGTTGAAGAGAGACAGTAAGAAGTCGCGGGGGAAATATCGTTTTTTAACCGGCAGTGAGGGAGCTTGAAAACAGCTCCCATGTGTTCTTTATTTCTGCTGAGGTTCGATGGCAAATGGAGCGAGGCGAGAGCTGGCTGGGCCCTCTACGCAACACACAAGTACTGTACCCGCACACACTTACACACTCCCAGAGAAAGACGTACATACTGCCCACTGTCCCTATACTCCAACCACATCCACTGACTACAAACTGATGCAGAGCAGAGGACTGTACTTTCCCAGACCCTGCTGCCAGTTTGGAGTTATTACATTACCTAGATTTAGTTTATCACAATACAACGAGGCACTGAGGTTTGCAGGAATGTATGACAGTCTTACAAAGCCATAAATATACACATATTGTAGCTTACAGTCATCCAGGGAAGGCAATTGAGAACACTTTCTCTTTTCCAGGAGCAATAGTCTGTTTCACATTCAATCAGTTTCAGGCCTGGGAGCTGCCAGTAGATTGTTTGCCACAGAGCAGTACTTCCTGCCTTGCTCAAGGGCAAACAATGAGCTGATGAGGCTAAACAGAACATTACTCATTCACATCTTCATCTTCTTGGCTGGTTGAGAGATTGAAAAGAACACTCGTCTAGCCACAACCACGCTGTGTCATACTCACAAGACGAATTTCTTGGCCACAGCTGGTCAAGGAAAGTTCTGGTTAATTACAACCTGGGTGTTATTTTCAGTTTGTTTTTCTATTTGTAATGGTGAGGTTGAACTCACCAGAGTAAGATCTGGGAACATGGCGACATTGTTAAAACAAAATCCAGCAAGACAAAACAGAAGTGGCCAGATGATCAGACAGGTTGTAAACATACCAGTTCTTCATTGTTGATCTTTATTGTAAGTAACTGGCAAACTGAGAAGAAGTTGGACACGCAGACAACAACAAGCCTTTGTGACATATACAGCAAACAAAGGCACATGGACGCTCTGGCAAAGACTAGAGTGTCTGACCAGTATAGATTGTAAATACTAAGGGAGTGGTCAGGAAATGGGGAGCAGGTGTGCAGATGAGTGGAGTCAGGTTGCTGTACTGGCAGGAAGACTGGTACGCATCCAGAGGTGGAAAGGACGTGATTTGTGACCAACTTATTACATATTACTCACTGAAAAAGTAATTATTTTACTAATTACTCATGTACAAAAGGAATGTACTATATTAATCTAAATTGTTTACACACTCATTTTGTATTTAATAGAGGTAGAAACAGAAAACTGGGCAGATTATGTTGATGTGTATTATACATTAAAGTTTTTATAATAGTATTTCTATTGTTATTATTATTATTATTATTATCTTTATTATTTGTTTTTTTTCATATATGGGGGGGGGTTTACACTTTTTTAGATGTACAAATAATAATTGATAATTAATTGCTACTTAAAAAAAAAAAAAAAAAAAAAGATCCAGGCTGCAATAAATCACAATCACCCTTTAACAGGACGTTTTCATTTGCCATAGTTAGTGTTTGGCTAAACTATACATTTGATCCCATTTCTGACATAACGTTTTCGTAACCCATTCTGAATGTAAATGCAAATAAACAATACAAATTACATGTTCTTCCATGCTTGCTGCTTGTCAAACCCTAATCCCTGAGAGCAAATGTTTTGTTTCTTACTGCTAGGAGGGAAGGCAGCCATGGCAACAAGCATATTATAGATAAACACAGGAGGTGAAGCCCTTCTCTGTTTGTTCTGCTGTAAACACGAAAGCACTTTCATGCTGGTGGAATGCAACGGCCTGTGTGCGTAGCTGAGTGCACATGTGTGCTTTCATGTATGAATGTGTATAGAACCCTGCGCCTGTTTATTCTCACCCTTGCATGTGTCAACAGCTTTGCTCGACTTTGGCGTATTAGTCATATCGCTGCGTTACAGCGTGCTCGCTGCCATTCGCAGCACAAACGTTACAACCGTGTAACAGCAACAGGCTGCTAATGATGGTGCTCCGTACTTCAGCTCCAGCCAAGCTTTCAAACCCACCGAATGAAGAAACAGTGTGACTGCGGTTAACATCAGCCAGCCAAAAGTTTGCTTGTCATTTGAAATGAATGGATTTCTTGACGTTCCTTTGGTCTATGGTGATGAAAATATACATAGCATTCAAGGCATATATGGCAAAACAACAGTCATAAATCCACGTGTGCAAGTCTGGGAAAGTTGTTTTCAGCACTTTCACATTGCTATGCACACGTGCAAGGCGACATATACCATCATTGTTATCAACATGTACAAAGTAGCAAATACATGTCATTTTGTCACTTACGTTGAGAGTCGTGGCTCACCAAGAGTAAACCTTTACTGTGCAGGGGCTTATGGGCCCAAAACCGCACAATCCTGAAGGACTGTTTTGCCATATTTGCCCACTGAGCAACTTTCATTGCATCTTGAAATATAGCGCAGTTCTCTACTACATGCAAGGTGTAAGGACTATAAGAACTATAACCGCAACTGTGCCCAGTGATGTCTTCTCATACACAAAACGTCTCTTTAGGGATCAAAGATATACTCAATCTGATACAATCTGAGCTGCTGAACTGGTCTTAAAAAGTAATGGGTCACCACGAGTACTACACTCTGTTTGACAGCTGTAACAAAGAGCAACCTGTGGAATTCCAGTCTAGACGTGCTGTACTGTAACAGGTTCCCTCGTGACTGCGATTATGCTGCTAATCTCACAGAAAATGTCAGTGATCTGTGCTAAATAACTTGACCTGTAGCCTCCAAACACATACACACACAAACACATGTAATATGCAGCTTGGTCATTTAGTTTCCTTTCACACATAGGAAAAAGGTGTGGTGCTGTATATAACGGATGACTGGGATATACATCGATCAGGATGTTACATCGCTCTGCAGGTTCCCACACGCTGTTCACATACACACACACAACACCTTTTTAATCAAGCCAGATCTTCCCTTGGGGAGAGCAAGCGGCAGACCAGATGTGGCTTCAATGCTGTTTTAATGTTACATACCGTAGAAACATCTATAGGACCTACACCCTTCACCCAGGCCACCATCAACACATCATCATCCTCACTAATGCCACAGAAGTGACATAGGCAGATCCACTGACTGAGCGTTAATAATGTTTCACTACAGTGACGAGCGCCACTGCCAAACATTTGGATGTTTTATCTGTATTAACGTTTATCAGTTCTGCTGTCTGGTGATGATGTTTGCTAACATTGCTATGGAAATGTTGGCCATAACAATTATTATCATAAGGGGAGTCACGATGAGGGAATTTCCACTGGGAAAGTGTGTGTGTGTGTGTGTGTGTGCGCGTGTGTGTGTGTGTCTGAAGCTAGCAGAGATGATAGAGATATCTGTGCGATGATAGTGGTGGTTTAGACTAAATCATGCAGGTTGCTACGGCCAAGTTTCTCCCGACTTCTCTAAATTGTCTGTACTTTCTCTTCTCCCAAGGAGTGGAGCTGTGCTCAGCCTCTAACTTCTCTCAAAACAGCCTCAGAAAGTTTTTAGTTGTTTATTAATTATGACATATTAGCAACTCATTGGTTTCCTGTCTGTATTTGAAAAGGTCTTGTGAACTTCTTTAAGTTTCTTTTGCACTTATCTTTATTTTCTTTTTGTTTTACTGTAATGAAAAGAGATTTCAGAATTAGGACAGCACACTCCATTGGGGAAATTAGGGGATATTTTACAATTTTTATTTTATTATCGTGGATGTCGTTAGGAGACCTTTTCATGAAACTGTCTATGCACCAGCAAGTGTCTGTAATTTCAGTTTAGTCTCAAAGGGAAATGAAGCCAAAACCACAACAGTGTTGAACTTAAAATATAATAATGTTTCATAATCAGTGACACAAGCCGTAGGTTTTAGCAATATATCAAAACTCATGACAACTTGAAGATATTAATCATTGCTGCTTTTGGCAGCACCATCCAGCAGCAGCAGGGTCACTGTAAGAATCTAACTGTAATAACTGCATTTAACAGTTAATTGTTTATCCAGTTTCAATTGTTGGAGAATAAATTGTGCAATGGTCCTGTTTCTCATGCACCACGCCAGAACTTTGTGCATCCTGCTGTGCTAAGCGCTGTTTGCCAATATGTCATCATTAATGTACTGTAACAACATGAAAATCCTTAATATTTATCGTCCTCTGTGATTTAAAGCGGCTCTGATTCTGATCTAATGAGTCGGAGCTGTAGGCAGCTTTTGCCAAACATTTCTGAGAGCGAGTTCCAAGACAAACCCTTGCAGACGTTTGGGTGAGCCTGTCCTTCTTATGAAATCAAACCCATTAAACCCTTAGTCCTCCTCCTCTTCCTTTACTGTAAATACACAACAAAGAGGGAGAAAAGGCAGAGAAGGAGCCTGAACTCTGTTCTGTTTACTCGTGTCTTTCGTTGGCTTTCATTCTCTCTCCACAGTTTTTCTTCAGTCCTTTCCAAGACCACGGCTATGTATAATACTAATGCACATCAATCTACCATTAAATATAATTTTACTTGTGTGTTTTCACTTGTGTACTTATTTGTTCAAAATGAAAATCAAAAGAAGACTTTATTTTTTCTTCAGTGAGCAGCACTCTATGTGGGAACTAATAGTTTGACCAGCTCATCTGAAAGTTAGTCTGTGCAAGTACAAAAGGCAAATAAACATCCTAACTTTAGTTTTTGTCTTTGTTTTGTGACCCATTGCATGTGCACATTAGTGGTTTCCCCGTTTGCATTTTCCCACTTACACTGTGTAGAGTCTAGGGACCAAATACTAATAGTTTTACTTTTCTACTTAATCAGGGGAAGTTTTACAAATATACTTTTTTTTTGGAGCATATAACTGATCTTGTTCCGAGTTGGAGGTGTCCAATCTATAATTTTTGTCTCCTTTGTAGTGGTGGATTATGCAGAGGTCACAGGTTAGTCACCCAACTCATCATATGGCACCTAATTCATTCCTGAAAGTTCATCAGCAACACAGCCTAACAAATTACCCAGATTTCAGCCCCGTGCAGACTAATGTCACCTTCAGTCGAGCCTCTTGCAGGAATGGGGCTAAAACAAAATAATCTACACTCTTCAGATGTGACTGGGCCAAATGGTACAAGTTCAAACAGTAAAAACAGTTTGCCGGGTTTGTGACACTATCAATGCTCCTTCTCAGTGTCTATACTGGGACAGTGCATGTTGCATGAAAAGGGAATAAATCATCTGAAAGGAATCATTTTCACCTGTGTCTGAGTTATGGATCAACAGCCCTAATAACTAACCGTTGTCAGCACACTGACCATCAACTTTCACCTCCTCTGTGTCTGTGTCAGAGACAGAGAGAAGGTATGACATGCAAGAAAGGTCCCCAGCCAGAATAAACCATTTACATTGCCCGTACATGGCATGCTAATAGGTTTAATTTTACACATATGTGTATGCGCAATCAAAAACTAACATAAACATGCAAAAGGAATGTCAGCCAAGCAGGTGAACACACACTCCATCTTTTTTCCCCTTTATTTTTCTACCTGATTAAACACTTATTTAAAAAGCCTTCGTTTTCCTGCCTGGGGACTCAGTTCTGTAACACATCCTGGGAAAGATCATCACGTATGGAACTTAAACAGTTTCCATGTAGAAATCCAATGGAACAATATTGATGTTTTAAAAAAAAAAAAAAAAAAAAAAGAGCCTGTATTTCCATCCCTTACGTACACACACGCTCTGTGGGACAAGGAGTTCATTGAGGGAAGAATATACAGCTTAGCCCTGTTGATTGCTGGAGCAGCCGTTTCCTCACTGACTCCTTTGGGTCACCTGCTACTCCACCACCACACCACCGCCAGCTCCTCCTGCTATACTCCTCAATTTCTCTTGTTCTTTCTTTACATTGTTTGCCGACAGCAGGCCAAGAATGTGCTAAGCAACTGAGCACGGCAGTAGATTAATTGAGGGCGTGTTTTACTTTGATCAGGAAGGCGGTATCTAATGCTTGAAATATTTGAACCCAATCAGCAGTTGATCAATTAGCAGAACAATAGTTCCAGGGTCAGAGTTGAGGAGCAGCGAGTTCCCCCCCTCGTCTTTTTGTCTTCCTTCTTCTTCTTCTCCTCCTCTTTCTTCTTCTCATGGTATTTTTTTCTGTCTGGTGATGATGACCCCCCGACCAGCAATCAGAGCAGTGCAGGAAGGATTAGATGGACATTAACTATGATTAATGGGAAAAATAACAAGGCAGCCAAACAAAGGCTCCACTTCCATGGCATCTTGGAACTGCTTTGAAGCGGGCCTTTCTTTCTCCATCTCCTTACACATGCCGCACGCAAAGATGCGCGTGTACACTCGTGAATGCATGTGTGCAAATATGCACCAATGTACACACAGATACACATACACGCAAACACTCCCCCACGCTAAAACACACTCCAACACACTGTTCCATCTGTGGGCTGCTTTTCACTCTGACTGAAGAACTATAAATCAAAGCCTAGAGAAAGAGAAGGAGTCCTGAGCTTGTGTTTGCGATATAAAGGAGCAGAGTGTGTGTCCATGTGTGTGTGTGCGTTTGTGAGAGATTTAAGGGGAACTGTAGGGCCATAAACCCCCTGGGCTGAAAGAGAACAAAGGGCAGACATTCATTAATCACTGTGCAGGCCTCTATTCTCTCCAGTCCACTAGAGTAC
>JAUBNQ010000007.1:3033738-3047383 GCA_032353495.1 Ctenopoma kingsleyae | reverse complement strand
CTAATACACAAAATCAAATTTTATATATATATATATGTGTATATATATATATATATATATATATATATATCAAGCCTATATCATACAAAACCCCACTGTAAGAAGCTTTTTAAAAACACACAACAGCTTCTCCTGCTCTGCTTCTCAAGTTGATCCTTCTTTGGAAGACCTGCCACCTGGATGCCAAGATAACAGTAGTTCTGTAATTGAAAATCCACTAATGACATAAGGACAAGAGAGAAGCTCTTTTTGCTGCCAACTGTAATACCTACAGTACTTTTGTGGGGTTTTCGATCAGTTACAGAGAACTTCGCAGTTATCTTTCTCTAGTCTTTCTCGGTAGGCCGTAACATGCAGGTCTGAATCATACTTAGACTGCATTCGCCTAAGCGATAGGAGAGTGAGATACTTGAAATGGAGGTACCTGACCCAACATGCCTGTGTTAAGAAAAGAAACATGGGTTAGTAGCTATCTCTAGAATAACAGATTAATTGTACCTAAAAAATAAAAGTCACTCAGAGACACATTTGTTGTCCACTGGGCAGAAAGTTCTGGACATGAAATAGTCTGCATGTATTCACAAATTAACACACACACACACACATACGACTATCATCAACACAACCCCCTGCTGCCTCTCATGTAGGTCTGAAGTAAAGCTTCTTAAGCTTAATGTCAACCAATAAATAAGACTGGTCCAAGTCAAATTAACGGAACACATATTTGGCAGGTCTTGTAGCAACCCTGCTGGGAAAAGGTCAGCTCCTGCTGTTATAAAATAATGCAACCAAGTATGAAGTGAGTCCTGTATCTTACACACACATATTACTGTGCCAGTATTTTACGTGGGAAAAGTAAGAAAGAAAGGGACATTATGATTGATCCAAAACTTACAGCCTTTTTGATGAAGGATGTGTCTTAGTAAACAAACTGATCATATCTTTAGCTGAAACATCTTGTCTGCGCAAGGCTTTAATTTAAGACCCATGGTCTCCCTGTGAGAAGTGTTGCATTTCAAACACTCTGTAGTAATAAACTGTGTTATTTCCAGGATGCTACTCTGACACTCTCAAAGAGGGGTCATAACACAAGACAGAAGTCTTGCACCTGATTTTCACCAGAAGGAGATAGTTACTGGAATAGTGTTTGGTTTAAGTCATGTGTATTACTGTCTTTATGTGAAGAGGCCACAGAGAGCTTCTGACACATTCTGGCACTCCAACATGGAGCAGCAACGAGAAACAGACCACAGTTTGTTAAAGGTGGGGGGTGCAAAGAACAAAAGAGAATATATAGTTGATGTGATTTGATTTCTGTCACATGTATTTGGTTGCAATTTAATACCACATATAACCGATAACATTACCTTACACTAAACTGAGTATCAGTAAAGCCTGAAAAAATGTACTTGATCCTCTCTTGTAAATAGACAGAAAAAAGAAGTAGACTAACAGAGAAAATATAGTAAAATGAAGTTCAACTACACCATAACTCATTTTATCGGCTCAGTGGCCAGTTTGGCAGTGCTAGTTTAAAAGATCCCAAAGAACCCAAAGTTCCAATTGATTTCCAGTGGGTGGATCTGCATCCAAGGGGGATTTATTCATGCCTAAGTGTCCCATACAGGCCTGACTTCCTGCTGTCTAAGCAAAATGAATGGAGTGTGAAAAGACCATCTGGAAAAATGAGAGGTGATCCAGGAGCAGCAAGGAAAGAACAGAGGGGGAGTGATGCAAAGTAAGAGGGAGAAGAGGGAGAATGGTTGTAGAAGGCTTTTCCTTCCAGTCACAAATGACACCTTGCTGCAATCTAATAGTGGTGAACACAGCATCTTAGTTCTTCTTTATTTATTGAAATGCTGATTTTACAATTATAAATGTATAAATATTTTTTTAAGATTGTCTGGCAAAGTGAGCTGAGATATCTGGTGTCACTCATAAATGGTCTTCTTCCTTTTTATCTAATCTTCAATGTATTATATAAATGGTTGGGCAAGTTTGAGCTCCTCGGACCAGTGGAGTTCCTCAAGGTTTAGTCTTTGGACCTGTCTTAGTATGTCTTTTCACATTCCTCCCATTATCTATCAGCTTGGCTGTATCTCATGTGATTGCTATGTAGGTTGTTTCCAGCTTTTTTTTGTGAAAGCCTGAATCTTTCAAACTTGACTGAAATATTTAATGAGATTAGTGTCTGGATGTTTCATAGGTTTATGCAGTTCATCAAAACATCTTGTCTTTGCCAAATCAAATACTTATTTTGAAATTGGTTTGCCAGAATTTATCTTTGACTCCTAGTTGAACATTTAGAAACATCTTTATTAAATTTTGCTAAAGCTTCAAATAAACAGCTTTCACATATCAACCCCACTGTAACACAGGCTTTCTGTCAAATTTAGGATTGGATCCAAAATTCTGCTAATTGTTTTTTTAAAGGCATTATACAATTTGGATGCGCCAGACAGTGTATTCAGTTAAGTTCCCTTACAGGTCCACTACTCTTCTTGGCACAACCTATCTTGGGGATCAGGAAATTCTGGTGATGTTTTACTTTAGCTCAACTGATGTCTACTGACTGTCCACCACTTTGATTCACAGTAAAATATTTCAACAAATACATTTTTTAATATTGTATACTCATACAGACAGTTAAGCTCGCTAGAGGATAAATCCTCCTTACTTTTTCTACTCAAACTTGCAAAAGAATTGCATGTCAGCCTCTGGATGAATGCACTTTTCCTGCAGTGCCAAAATGTTCTCATCCCACAACATCAAATACTGATGCTTTATAAGTCCTTTGGCATCTGATACTGACACTAAAGGTGCTATTTTGTGCAATTTACAAAACATTTGTGTCGATTTTAAACAGTGTGTTTGGTTTTTGTAACCTTGGGTTAAAATAACTAAATTTTACTTTGGATGGATACCCCAGTAGTGATAACAAAAAGCAACCAGTGGTAAAGTTAACACAGTATTGGAACAGTGCTTGTGTTGACTCAAAGTGAATTTTAGTTTGTAATTACTTCTTTATGGGTTTGTCAGTCTGCCATAAACGTGCTTTCCAAGCAACCCGCCTTACAAAAAATGTCAGATGTGATTAGTTGGCAATAAGATGTGACTGTAAAATAGAGAAGAAGAAAAAACAGTTAAAGGGAGAAGAAATGAATGATGATATAAATGGGAACAGACAGAAAGTGCAACAGACCCAGGTCAAATGATTTCTGAACATTTACTTTAACCTGCTTAAACCTGCAGGTTAGGTTTACATTTACACCATTAGAGCAGCTCAAATAGTGTCAACTCTAGCTGCCAGCCATGAAAAGTTCAACTAAATCACATTCAAATACTTTCAAATGATTGTCTAATATTTCTGGCACTCATTGTATTGGTCTTTGTGGTAAATCCCACCCATCTAACAGCGAAGCAGATCCAACACAAATCATAAAAATTATTGTCAAACGTTATTTGGTTTAGTTTTTTTGAACCCCTGGTCGGAAGAGAAGAAAAGAGAGATGGAAAAATAGAAGAGTTACTCTCTCTTCCATGAGCTTCTAGCTCCCCCAGTGGGGCAGCTGAGACGTCTCTCAGGCATTCTGCATCCGTTTGTCATGTTCTTATCTGACATCCATTAAAACATAATGGAGAGCAGATGCCCTGGAGATGGATAGCTAACCATAACACCTACCCACATGCACGTACACACACTGACACACACAGACATCTGCAGCATCCATACACCTAGGGCCAATTAACTAACACTTGCCGCTCTTGCACTGGAAACTATTCCAGGCGTTCCTAAATCAACAGATACTGGGGTGATAAGTGACACCCACATATATAAATTTACTAAATGACAACATAAATGCACACTCACACAGAAAAGAGTACGTAGTAATGCACTGTTGCGTAAATGCACAAAAAAATGATTGTGTTTGCATGCATGCATCTGTCTTTTTCTGCCTGTGATCGTTCAATCAGTCACACATTCAGATGCAGTGATGTAGCGATGGGGAAATGGAAGAACAATTAGCGTAACGCCTTGGGAGAGAAACGCCTATAAACTGCTGAGGACGCAGAGTCATGGGCCAATAATAGACCATCAGAGAAGGGAAGGGAAGAGGAAGAGAACGAACGAGGGGAAAATGTGCAGTGTCACTGGGACCAAACCACCATCGTGCCTTTTTACCTGCCAAGAAAAACAGCCATCACCAACAACACACAGAGGGACACAAAGGAAGAGAAGAAGAGAGACGGGGTGGGATGGAAAGATAGGAGGGTGAAAAGCCAGATGGAGAGGAACTGAAACAGAGAGACAGAGAACAAGGTCCAAAGGCAAAGAATATGGAAGTGTGAAATAGATAGTTAGCAATCAGCACGGAGGTCAAGGCTCGAGGGACGGTGTAATTGTACAGCCCAGCAGAAAGCGATGATGATGATCGCCGCTGATTGAAGGTGAAGGGCAAATGAGACGGTCCACAGTGGCCATTCGTCAACGTGGAAACAAACACTGTTCAGAGTACAGTTTGTGCTCTGATGTCATGGTGCTGCGTCTCATGGTCGGGCCTTCAGCCATACTGCTGCTCTACAGGCAACACACACACACACAGACACATGCTTACACTCACTGAGGCACAGTTATGTGCAAGAATAGAAAACACACACGAAGAATTAAACATATAATCACATATTAACATTGTGAAACTACTAGGATAACACCTGTATCACTCTCTACTTGGACCACCTATTGTTTTAGCATGAATCTGTAAAGTGATGATGATGATGGTGAGTCTCCATTTATGGAAATGCAGTGGGTAAGCTGTTGAAAATCGTTGAACTTTCCCTCCTCCTACTTCTCTGCGGTCTGAGCAGGGGGTAAGAAAGGCAGCTGTGTCACTCCAGGCCAAGCTAGGCTCCACTGACTGATTGTATCTCCTTCTGGATTTTAGCAAATGCTGATGGATCCTGTCACCATTGGCAAAGTGGGTCTCCACATGCACAGTCTCCACACCACAGACTCCTGACACACATTTACAGGCAGCAAGGAAATACATATATATGCAGCAAAGAAACTGGTTATCTAATTTAGCATATTGTTCTGGTATACCACACAAACATGCCAAAGTATAGATTTGAAATTATGGTATAAGATAATAATGGCATTTTTTAAAATGAATTTCTGTGTTCCTACACCTGTCAATCATGGTGAGCATTTTATTTTTCCCCTATTCACCAAAACACTGAAACCTAACATGTGGTTTTAATGTTGTGGCTTATTTACATGATCTCCTTTTCAGATTTTGCACTGGTGACCATGAGTTGTTAGGCACGATTGTTGATCTGAGAGATAGTCTGCAGATTTTGGACAGTTTTGTACTATTACTGCTGCTCTGCAGTGTAGTCAAAACACCTTTGGTTATAAGCTTTTTCTGGCTTTATCGTAGCTGTTCAAATTATTATTATAATGATTTCATAGATGCTAGTGAAAAGACATAAGATTTATCCCTAATGAGGCATTAAACACAACACAAAGACAATAACTAGGCTACATTTAGAGCTCAACAAAATATTTA
The DNA here is from genome assembly GCA_032353495.1 of Ctenopoma kingsleyae. Lineage (NCBI taxonomy): Eukaryota > Metazoa > Chordata > Actinopteri > Anabantiformes > Anabantidae > Ctenopoma > Ctenopoma kingsleyae. The sequence continues at coordinate 3,041,816 of JAUBNQ010000007.1, read as the reverse complement.
GACAATTATTGTAACTGAATCATGATAAACAACGGGGCTAAGACTAACGCCACATTGAGAATTTTGTATAGTCTCACTTCACAGTCAAGTCAAATTAAAGCTCATTTATAATATCACACACAGCTTCCATGACATTAATGGTTATGGGAAGATTTTTGAGTTTGCTATGAGTTAGCTCAACATAACACTTGGAGTTCCTTTGGGACGGAGCTGGCAACCAAAACTGGACCAATGTTACACTCTGACATGCCATCAGAGGTCTGGCGTCAATCCCAGAACGAGGCATACCTGGTTTAGGTCTCTGTTGTGTCCAGTTTGGCCTCAGAAGAATCTAAACTAAGCTTCAGTTAGAAGCTTTTTCTGGCAGTTAAAATCATCAGCTTCATATTAGACACCAGCATTGACGACTAAATGAAATTCTCCATTTGGGAGGCACAGAGTGATTGTGATTTCTATTTTCCAATGGCTAAACACATCGTACAAGGAAACAATCTTCTAAAAACTGTGTATTTTCTTAAAGCAGAAAGGATATCACATATGCTAAGGAACACCAGCCAGAGTATACAACTACTGAACTCTGCTGTAGGTGAGGCCAAACAAGACTCGACCTGCTCCAAGCATGGATTATTAATACATGACTGGATCTGTTCTTGTTTAATTAGGCTGGTTGATCTGCAAGCAATTGGAGAAGGTTTATTTTGGCTAATGTGTCACCGCCGACTCTGAGTCATGTCATGACATACTGGAGTGAGCTGGGATCTTAGGGCAATGATACGTATAGATCGTGTAATTTGAAGTTTCTTCTGTTTTGTGGTTAATGTTGTCATCTTAAACAAGACCAAGAAAGGTTTGTATTTCAGAGAGGTGAGGAATACTCTACATTAGCTTGATTAGCTTGATTCCTGAAGGCTAGAAGTGGATAAGAAGGTCAACATGAGTCACCTTCTGTTTACAGCTGTAGCCTGAAGGTAGCAGTTGCATAGGGAGCCTCAAACATCCACACCTGATGGCTACAAGGCAAAACCACAATTACGTATCTGGAGACTTGAACTATGAGCCAACAGACTGACAGGTTGGACTGGTGTTAAGGAATGCCAGACTATGATGTGAACAGAGGGTTCATGGGAGAATCTCCAACCCCATTCATATGGCCTTGACCAAGGCATTTTGTTCAATTACTATACCATTAATAGATGGAAAATAATTAAAGACAAAAACATTTTAATAACAGATAACAGGAGAAACAATTAAATCAGGGTTCTAATTATATGTTCAATTGGAAGTGGTTTAATGGATGAGCTAACCTTATCGTGTGAAACCACAACAAAGCTCTTTATCCTTTGTTTATACTGGTAATACAGTGACCACAGGGCACTGACAGATATGGAAGTGTTCTCCGGGGCCTGATTGTGTGGTTGGGTCCTATGGGAAACCCAGATAACATGAGTCTTCTCATAAATTTGCAGCTTTCTGGGGGACTGAATGTTCTTTGGACAGCGATGATTGACTGCTGCTCCAAGGGTCATTATTTTCTGGGTGAGTGGCTTCGTCTTAGAGGAGACAGCGAGTAACTCATACCTCCAGGACCACAGCTATAAATGCGTGTGCTTGTGTGTCAGTGCGCTCCCCCAAGGTTCACTTGAAGCGACTATAGAGCTCGCTCTTGCTTGCCCATCAATCAGTTCTCACTTTATAACCGCAGGGACTCACACACACACACATATGCACAAAGACTCTCAGTTGAGTCAAATGAGTTACCTCTGACCTCTATCTATCAGTGATCGGTGAATTCTTAAGTTAAACATGTCAGTTCTGCAGCCTCCCCAGAAGCCACAGGTGGAAGCTTGGGCTTAAGATAGCAACTTTTCAACACCTAGTTTTTGAATTTAAGGTCTTCACTCTGCACGATTCCAACACAGTTTGAGCAACGCTCTATTTTCTTATTCTTTTCACCTCTGCTGTGAAAAAATGATCTTATGCATAACTGTCACATCAGGTGCACTATTCATGAGTGACTTTTCTGGTTACCAACTGATGTTTTGAGACAAGAGCAGGCCTGTGGTTGGCACAATGACGATGACTCACGTACCTATAATAACACCTTCTGCTGTGATTTGCCTACATCAATCAAACAGTCAGTCGTCTGTGACATTATAAAACAGAGATTTGAGGTGAACTAGGTCATGTTTGTTGTAGTATGGAACGTGATTGCATGACAACTGAAGCTGTACCCATTGATAAGAACGGATAGATCATATTTTGTCAGTTTCAAATACTTTTTATATAACTTTGTCTATTGTGTGATGCCAATAAGGACGCATGCAGCGATTGATTCACCTAATATTGTCTCCTTTTCTCAACAGAAACTTTTAAAGGAACCAGTAGAATAGCACTCCACTGAAAGCGAGGCAGCAAATTGTTTGGTCAGTCATATTGTACTGTTTATTTATAGACGTGTAATCTGAGGAAATGTCAGTTGAGTCTGTGGTCTTGTATTTCAGCCCACGTCTACCTCTGAGTGATACTGTCTTCCAAATTGCGCAGGCCTAAATCTCTGTGATGTAAGCAGAAAGCTAAGACGCACACGATGAAAACTGTCCATGACTACATCTCTCTGTGATTGTGGGAAGGCGGCAGCAGACCGGGGTTTGAACAAAAGCATTGCAACAAAGGCCGTGTTCTTGTTGTTATTGTTATGATAAAGTGACACAAAAGTGAACCATTTATTCATTTTGCAATGGAAAAGCTCTCGGCTCACTGCACTCCAGCTGCTTAGATTTCTTCCGTCACCCGTCTCATCTAGAAAGATGTCTTTCATGCCATTGTGGATGTGACATGCTGGAAACACAATGAAACAAGCGTGAACCCGAACTACACTTCCCCTTGCACCAGTGTTGCACTGTGGGACCTGCTGAGAGGAGATGCTGGGTCACAGGAAACTGAATTGGGCCATTTGCACAGTTAACAATTTACAGTTGAGAAAGCAAAGACAAAGGGCAGCCACATAGATATATACTGGCCTTCTGGCTATTTCCTTACCAGTCTCTCGTCATGCCTTGTACCTTTACAAAGGTAATTCTGCACATTTTACAGTCTGTTGAAAGCCAAGTATGTAGAGGTAAATGAGTAGAAATACAATCCATGGTTAAGTGAATATGACTTATCTTTAAAGGGGGGCTACAACCTAGGATTCCACCTGGCTGTTAAATGGAAATTATATAAGTATATTGAGCAGAGTGATGGTTGTGTGTGCACTGCAGCACTAGCCCCGGAACGGGGGGTTGTGGTGCTGGGATGTTACAGCCCAGACACATCAACAAGATGGGAGATGTCGGGGAATGGTAGAAAGCTACTAATGGAAAACTGCCATAAGCTGTTTTGTCAAAGGAATCATGGCGATTCTAGGTTGGCCTATCCCTAACCATCTTTGTCATTTGTTTATACATTAATTGACTACTAATTGTTAAGTATTCAATACTTGATTAGAGAAACAGGTATAAGAAAGTGGCGATGTTGGACTTTCCAAAGATATGCATGATCCTCTTTATTCATTTTACACCCAGAATCCTGGAGCAAAGAGCATTAGTGGTCAATGGATCAGTTTAATTTAAGAAACACCACCCAAACCTACCAGCAACACCCATTTATGGAACAGATCATTTATGGAACAGATCATGAGCACCCCAGGGGGCCTCTATAGGTAGCAATTACAGTCGCCACCTACCTGGACATCACACACACTCGCACACACACACAGTCCCTGTTCCTTTTTATCCCAACCATGACGCCATTATCCATCTCTTCAACCTCCTCCTCTTCCTCCTCTCTAAGAGAGATCAGATTACGGGACCATCAGATAATGGTAAACACTGTGGCTAAATGTTGGTTGTGTGTGCGTGTGTGTGTGTGTGTGTGTGTGTGTGTGTGTGTGTGTGTGTGTGTGTGTGTGGAGCCAAGACAGCAGATGTGTACAAGAACAGCTATCTCCATCCTTGGTTCACTTTTCTGAAGGAGCCATCCTGCTTGTTTAAGTACTATGACACACACGTCATACAGATTGTGTTTTGTTTTCGCTCTTCTCCTAAATTCAATTTGTGAACGTACACACAGTCTATGCTATGTGTTTAACTCCATCTGCCTTTGGTCATGGTCTGTTCAGCCATGACAGCCAGACTGTTGTACCCTGGCACTTTAGCCAGCCAATTACAGTAATCCTATTGATCCAAAACACACCTAACCCTGCCATTACATGTTATCTCCAAGATCGACAACAAACAGTGAGGCAGCCTCTCGCTGCATACATCCATGCAGGGAATCGTCTCTCAGAGCTGTCTTTGATATTTATTGAGGAAGACATCTCTCATCCAAATCAGGCCCTGCGTAGAAACCTCCTCCCATCAGAATTCGGGCTGGAGCAAGAAAACAACTGAGACAGAAATGTTGCTGTGGTTATGTACAGCTGTCTACTGCATGCATGTGCAGAATTTATGTTTACATACTAACCTCGTTTAATCTGAACTGTCTGAGTGGTGTGTAAACAAGCTGGAATTTGGCGGATGTTAATCAAATGCAAGCTTAAAAGAGGTTTCGGGGAGAATGATAATCACAGGCTGTCCAAGTGATTTTTCTGCACAATTTTAGTTCTGTCTTCATCCCGATGACTAGGTGGTCTGGTTTTATGTTCATATTCTACATGATGCTAATGCAATCAGCCACAGTGGTTAGCATGGGAAGTCTGCGGCTACAGCCTCCATTGACACCTGTCGACTACCGGCATCGCATTTTTTACATTTTTCCCATGCTGACCTCTGTCCACCACAACATACCTCCTGATGTTAATGTGGTGGCAGACTGGTGTGTATTGAGTAGGGTTTGATTTAATTTGACCAAAGTTACGGTTACTGATACTGCAAAATGTGTTCACAAGCTATTATTTTCCAGTGTTCTCACAAACACAGTAATGTATTGAGCTACAGTATGTGCTAACATCAGATCATCACATCATTTTGGATACCATGAAGTTACTTTATCTTATCCTTATTGCACCTACTATTTGGCAGCAGTACCCATGTGATGGGTTTTAAGAGACGAGCCAAATACCACTGTGACAGGTCTGTTTCCATAAAACTGAAAAAGAGTCCTGTGATCACCTGCTGCAGAGAGGTCGGCCTCTCATCTGGTGCTACAAGAGCGCTGAGAGATGGACAGATTGGAAGATGGATGCCGGATTCCTCAAACACAGTCCCACACAAACACACGCCTGAGATCAGATCATCACCTGCAAAGATAGACAGAGAGACTCACCCACACCCACACACACCCACACACACACACACGCATTAAACCCCTTCTCTCACCTCCTCATACACACACATTCTGCACAGGCACACACACGTGTACAAACTACTGAAACAAGAGTAAACTGCAGATTCAACTGCAGCAACAGGTATGATGATTTAAACCAGATGTGTAGTGTTTATGAAATTTCCTTGGGGTGTTTCATTCTGCTGGGATGATACAGTTCATGTCAGGTGAGCAGTGACATCATATACAGTCTGCCACTTTTTGTATATCTCTTCAGGGACTATCCAAATTTTCTGGTTCACTCCAAGCAGATATTTTCTAGCCAGGTTTATTTCAGATGTTGCCGTCCAGGAGGTCTCTGTATCTGCTACCACACACAGAACGTATAACAAGTACAAAATGCACTTTCCTTGTCAAACACACCCATACACACACGGCACACACATCATGGCCCTGTGAAAAGGGGCTGAATCATCTGTGTTAATGAGGACCTTAGATTTCAATGTGGCTCTTATTCTGACTATGTTTGCGTCTGCCTTGACCACTAAAGAGACCCAGCTGCCCACAGAAATGCCTACAGGGGGATGCCTGCCTTTTGACTCTGTGTGTCTGTGTGTTGGGGGTGAGAGCATCATTTACCTCAATATTACTTATAATGCTGAAGTTTTTTCAAACAGCTCTTTTCCTGTGTAGGTGCCAGGAGTTAAGTTATTATGCTGACTGTTACTGGCGTCATGTTTTCCTCATCTGGATCGTTCTCACATTATCACTTGAACACAAACTGCTTTAAACCCGGGCTGAGATTATACTGAAGGTTATGAGGTCAGAGGTCACTGAAAAAGGAAGCAGGTGACCACAGGTGTGTGTTTGTGTGTGTGTAATCACAGGGGTGTGTTTTTATTGGTAGCAGGGGGCCAAGGGTCATCACAGCAACTGCTACACAACAGCAAACTACCAGTGGATGAAAGGAGCTGCTACCTAATCTACCACTGTGAAAACGAAACACTTGTCATTTTCACTTTAACATATAGTGAACTGACCTTTTAATAATCATGTGATACATAAAGGGATAAATAAAGGATCAATTCATTAGTGGATATTTAAATTTTTTTCTGCTAGTGACTGGTAGAAGATAAGGGTTTTTGTTTTCATCCGTTTAAGAACTCATTATATTACTCATATACTCATTACATATGTGTCTTCATAACACCTTGAACTTTAACTGTTAAGTAATTTTTTTTTTTAATTCAAATTACTGTGTAAATTAAGAGGAAAATCACAAACTACTTGAAGACTAAACTTTGAGATCATGGAGTTAAATCTTAACTTTAAAGTCGCATTGTGGCACAGTTTTGGAATGTCAGGTGCTGTAAATGGGTGTAGAGTACATCCCGTTTCAAATTACACACATTAAGGGGTTTGCCTACTGCAAAAACCATCTAGTAATCTCATTACGAAGCCCATGTTGGAGCTGCTCTGGGATTTTTGATTGTACCATGAAACTGTAGATGTTTCCACCTTTTCTTTCTGACCACTTTAAGTGTTCTCCTCTATGTCAATTTAAAAGTTTACATTGAAAGATTCTTAACATTGGAAAGAGCTACTAAATGTGTTTTCAGTGTTCAACTCAACCTTTGGTATGTTTTCTGGCACAAAGATGAATTAATTTAAGTTAGTTAACTTAAATGAAAATGTAGCTTTAGTTGGAAATCGTAGAGGTACTTATTGATTATTAGAAGGATAACTGATTGATGAATGGATCATTTTTTTCTCTTAGAACTGTCAGTAGAACAGAGGAAGATCCATCTTGCTATATCTCTACAGCAGTGGACTGGAGATGCTTTGAGTTAATGGAGCCCAAGTAATGATGAAAATGATGAAAAGGCCCCACTGCCTCAGGTACTCTGTAACGCAGTTCACACACACACACACACTCCCTGCTTGCTTGCCTGCCTGACCACCTGAAGCGTTGTGGGATACTAGAGCAGCCGCTCCCCTCCTCCTCCTCCCCATCTCTTGTTCTCTTCCACTCAACCCCATTAAAAAAACTCAAGCTACTGGAGGAAACACCCACTTCCTCCACATTCCTGAAGGATTTTCCATACAGAGAATAGTAAACAAACCTGTGAACAAAGACTGAGAGCGGAGGGCTGAGGGGGGAGGCTGGGCGGGGCTGCATGGACAAGTTAATGTTATTTCCTTCGTGTAGTAAATCAAACTAAAGGGCAAGGGGGGGGGTTCTTTTGTGAGCTGGTGGAGGTGTTTACAGTCAGCAGCGATGGCGGCAGGAGTACAGTGGGGAACAAAGGCCTGGATGAAGGCCTGCATCACCCTCCTCATCCTCCCTTACCTCTCCACTTACCTTTCCCAGTTGCTTGGTACACACCCCACACAGACACACAGTGCCTGGCACTGCATGGGAGGAGGGAGGAGTTGGCAGTGGGAGGAAGGCCTCCCTTATCAGCATTCAGCATGGGAACCTCTGTGTTGCTCACTGACTCGTGTCAAAACCTCGGCCTGAACTTGACACAGAGTGACTTGTGATTGTGTGTGTGTGCTTGTGTGTGGAGAAGGAGAGAGGAGGAGCGACAAATCTGCAGAGACAGGAAGAGAAACAGTCTGTCATTAACCGACAAGTACAAACAGCCAGTCAGACAGTCAGTTAGCCCAAGAAACAGCCAGATGGAAACATTTGGATTCTTCCCAGTCGGACTGATAGACAGCTAAGGATCTGATCAGTTAACTGGTTTGTGTGTGTGTGTGTGTGTGTGTGT
>JAUBNQ010000007.1:2965013-2990734 GCA_032353495.1 Ctenopoma kingsleyae | reverse complement strand
AGCCCTCCTAAGAAGCTTTTTGTGGAAGGCTCCCCAGCACCCAGCGCAGCACCCAGCGCAGCACCCAGCGCAGCACCCAGCACAGCACCCAGCACAGCACCAGCGACGGCGAAGGACCAGGGCATGTCTATCCCTGTCATCGGTTCAAGTGAGTTTCCCAGTGACTGTGACACAGATGCAGTTTAAGTATTAAGTTTTTCTTTCTGTGGAAGGCTGTTTAATATGTAGCAACTTCACAAAGAGCCATGTGGTACAGTTGACAGTTGACTAACCAAATGATCTGTCCTTTTCTCATTCTGAAGAGCCACCAGTTAAAGCAAAGCCTCCCTCCCCGCCAGCCAGCAGCTCCGTCACCACAGTGCTCAGTGGCAGTGTGAAGCCCAGTGCCGCCAGCAGCCCCAAAGAGGAGCCCAACGGTTTGGAGGACTCAGTCAATGGGGCTCCTGCCAAGAGACCACACTCGCCAACACAAGAGGACCTGGCTAAGAGGCACAAAGACACTGAGGTAGAGGGTGTGTTCTCAGTTCAGGGCAGGAGGTGCAGTATGGATGTGGTCTGAATGAAGTTAAACTTGGTGACAGTATGAGTGGAATTCACAGTAGCTGTGATGAAGATTTCATATTGTGATACTGACACGTGTTTTCTTGCTGCAGGTGGTGCCCAATGATGACTGTACGTTCAAAGAGCCATATCCACCATCCTCGGAGACCTATACACATGGAGAAGGACCCAATATTGTAGGTGTTATTTTCTGTCTTCTCTAACTGTTGGCAGAAAGCCAGACAAAACAAAATTAACATTTTCACATTTGTGCTCTCCACCATTAGACCCCTCTTTCTGGATCAAAGGCTAAGCCCATTCCAACCATTGATACCTCAAGAACACAGGTAACAGCTCAGTTTATGCCTGAACAGTTTGACTATAAATCAAGTGTATGTGCTGTGATTTATACTTTTGCTGTTTCTTTACTGCAGAGACTTCCCAGCATGGAGCTGCCAGACGCCTCCTCGCCTCTCCCAGCCAGCAACAGTTGTCGCGTTGTGAAAAATTCGATCAAACTGGCCCTAAACCGCCACAAGTGAGCTTCTGTTTTTTTATTTCTTGCACCAACGGTGTGCTTTAAACTGGGGATGCTTGATCGTTTTTCTAATGTCTGTTTCAATTCAATACAGCATCACACCTCCCAAGCCTCCAGTGTTTGATGGTACCCTCACCACAGACACTCCTCCTGCCAGCGAAGAAAAGGGCATGTCCATCCCAGTCATTGGCACAAGTGAGCGTCTGTTTCATACACACTCTCTCATCCTACCTCAATGTTGTGCAGATCAGTTAGCATGCAAGTTATGTCAAATGTAATTCACAAAAATTAGACTTGAATGTTTCTACAAGCATCAGATGAGTATGACTGACAGCTTTATTCTTTCTCTCTGTAGAACACGTGGCATCCAAACATATGGGCCCCCCTGTTGGCAGCTCCATCCCCACATTGGTGAGCCGAGGAGCCGACCCACTGAACGGGGCAGCCTCCAAGAGACCCCACTCCCCCACTCTGGAGGAGCAGGCCAAGAGGCTGAAAGAAACAGAGAAGGCCAGAATCCACATAGCTTGAACGCACAGCAAGCAGACTGGATTTCTAAGACACACACACAGGTGGGACTTTACAGTTAAGTCAAACACCGAGAAGAAGACTTCACACAGGGACAAGGGAGCGTGTTCAGGTCGGTCAGTCTCAAGAGTGGCGCAGCAGGAAGGACACCTCCTCAAATCTTGAGAGATTACAGATTTGCCAGTGGTTAGGCGATTTGGTCAATGTTGTCAGCAGCCCTCTGATGCACTCACAGCCGGGGGGGGGCATTTAACACAACTTTACGGATCTACCTGACACGAGAACTAAAGCAACAGTTTTTTTACTCATCTTCTCCCTGCGTGTTTAAAGATGTACACCGTACAGACGGAAAATGAGCTGTTCTTCTGTTGATTTTCCCTTTTTTCCAGTTAACGTTTTAAAAACAGCCCAGAACCTTTATCGACGCTTGCTAAACGCAGTTCAAGTGTATGCTGAGTTTTTTTCTTTTTGTCTCCTAAACAGAAACCTGTACAGTTAATGTTGATGTACATAACTTTTTTGTCTTAAAAAAGCAAAAGATCACTGTTAAGTCTTTTGACCATTGTAGTTTTATCTAAAAAGAAAAAAAATGTTTAAAAAATTGTAATTTTTTTTTTTGTTTTTCTCTACTGCTTGTCCCCCCCAAAAAATGTCTCTAGCCCTGGATATTTTTTGTAAACACTGTATATGTTTGGATACAGTTGCAGGGAGGATTTATTGAGGGTTTGTTTGGATATAACGGAAATCACAACCACAACTTTTTGGACCACCACGACCACCCAAAGAGGGACTGCAGGTTAGTATTGAACTTGCAGTGTGTGTAGGTAGGTGACCATAGACACTTCTCAGGTGCAGGTAAGAGCAAGGAAGTCATCCTTACAACAGGAAACATGCATTTTCAGATCAAACGGGTCTAAAGCTTTTCAGTCACTGTTTAGTTCCAGGAATGATTAGTACACAGCGCTGGAAGAACCATATCATAACGCAACACACATCCTTCTGTTCAGTGTAGCTTTACAACAACGTCACACCTACTTCTCACCGTGTGTTCAAGTCCTAAATGGGTAAGTGTGGTTGACACAAGAACACAAACACTGGACAGTTCAGTCACAAGAAAGCATTTAAACATCATGCCTGTGGTTAACAGACTCCTGATATTATCCTCTGGTCCATCAAGAAGGCTAAACAACAAAAACTAACAAAAAAAAACACCCCCCACCTGCACCATTTCACCGTGGTCTGTTCGTTAGTAAAGCTTGATCCCGATGAAGCGAAGTTCTGCTTGTTTTCGTGTTCCCATGTCTATGAAAGAGTTTGTGGTGCTTTGTGGAAAAAAAAGATGGTTCAAAGCTTTTTGATGAGTTGTACTGGTTTATGTGTGTATGCATGCATGCATATATGGTTGACTGTGTGTGAGCGTGCATGCATAGATGGTCGTGTTTGTGTTGGGAGAGAGATGAATTCCCTTCATTTTGGGTGTTTAACCCTCTGTGCCTCCTGTGGAGGTTCTTAAAAAAGGCATCTCCTGGGGCCACAGGTGGGGGTGAGGTGGGTTAGGAGACAACCTTCCCCCCCCCCACTCTATCCATTCTTACTCTGGGGCCCCAATCCTCCATGTTCATGGTCTGAAGCTGGGTGTGTTTGTGTTTGATTCCAGCACAGAGGTTATATGTATACAGCAAAAGTGTAAAGTGATGCTAAAGAAGCGCCCTCTTCATCAGAACAGGTAGAGAGTCCGTACACAGGCTCTTGTTTTCCAGCATCAGTTTCCCCAAGTAAATGTACAGAGAACAGGTTTTTTGTGTGCGTTTTTTTTTTTTTTTTTCCAAAAGGCATATTATTCATTATCGGGGGTTTTCTTATCACTTTATTTATATTTGCATATTTGTACCATGTGATCTTTTTTTAATAGCATTCATAGCAGGTAGATCTTTTTGAACAAAATCTGCACCACTCGGTTTCAGACAACTCATGTTTTGCTCTTTGGAAACATTTAACAAAACAGGTCATTTAGTTGTTTGTTTCTAAAATGTATTGAAAGGGTATTTTTGTATGTGTTTATCACTTCCTTTAAAATGAATCCGTACACCCATTAAACCCCTAAAAGACTACTCTGGGGTCTGTGTTTTCTTATTTATTATTATATTGGTTGTAATTGTATTGGAAATAAATAACATCTCGTGACTACTGGAGCTGAGGAATACAACAGGAAACTCCAGAGCAGCTATTAAACCGATCGTATGATTGTTTTATCAATGGTGGTTTCAAAGGTCAAGACTGAAACTTTAATATCAAAATGAGGAATTGGATTAAAAAGATGAAAAATCCTTGAGTGCATAGTATCCTTAAGTCTGGTTTCATAGTGACTGTATATCGAGACTTCAATAATGAAACTATTTGTTGCTGCCCTCTAATAATCGATGTGACTAAGCTGTGCGTGTGTTTGTCCATGCGAAGACATCCTAACCTGCTTTTCATCTCATTTCATATAAACCAGGTCCCAGTTAGTGCTGCTCATGTCTTACCATTAAACCCAATTCAATGGATTTTATGAAAACTTAACTTGTGACAAACTGACAAACACTCTAAACCAGTTGATCACTATTTTTTAAGTACAAATGATAACTTTTGTTTTTTAAGAATACATACAAATATCTAGTTATACTTTGGTGGCAGTTTACTTACTTTTTTTTTTTTTACTTTCTTTACCTTGAAACAAAGTAAAAACAACAGAAAAAAATTTGAGGTGGTGGTAGGTGTTTTTTTTTTTTTTATTTCATTTTTCTCTAAGAGTCAGTCCAGGTCTTAATGCTGAGCGTTTATACCTGTGGCTCCAACTACACATTTAGTTTCTTCTACTTAATATTAATCTTATGTAAAGTTGAGCAGTAAAGCTAAGCTAATTCTGACTTTCTCAGTTACCTCTCAAAAAAAAAGTCGGATAAATTGTTCCTATACTGTCTTATTCTTGTAAGTTTAGATAGAAATGTAATTATACAGCAGAAACATAAACTAGTTCGGTCACAGCATCATGTCTGTGACCGGCCTGGCTGACATCAAGTGCATGATACACGCTTCAGTGTCACATGTTACATTACTTCCTCATTTCCTTTCGTTCATTCTCACGACCCGCGTTGTCTTCGCTAACTCAAGCCCGCTGTCCCGTTCGTGGATGTATAATGAGCTCTTTTAATAAATCCACAGGTCGGTTTCCATCTTTTTCTTCCGCTCCACTTGAAAAGCTCCGTCTGTCTCCGCCCCCTCCGTCGTCATTGACTCACGCGGCCTCTCATTGGTCCGTTCCGACCAATCAGCGGTGACGGAGGGGAAATCCCCCAGTAAAAAATCTCCTACCAAATATTACCTTTCCTGTCCGCTGTCACTCATTCACCTCCTTCACCCTCTGAGAGCCTGTAACGCTGCGGTGCGACGGAGAGTGCGTGTGCGTGTGTGCATCATGGATGGTGAGTAGCAGCACCTTTTATTTACTGTCTAATAACAGGGGCATCGTGTAGAGGGACAGGTTAAGACAGACTGTCATAAACAGCTTCATGATAACAATCATGCCTGTGAGGTTTCGCAACATGTAGAGTAACCTCAGAATGAAAATCTTATGACTATATATGTAAGCGAGCCTCCTAACTCCTGCGAGTCTGAACCGTGAAACTTCCTCCTTGTTTGCAATGATTGACAGTGTGATTTCAGTCGTGTCGGTAATTACAGGACAGCTTCAGCACAACTCAGTGAGCTTAGAAAACACTGCAAACCAGTTTGAGTGAAATGTAATTACTTTGTCTCATTTATCACTGCTGTCCAGCTCAGTTTCCAATGGGATTTGCATATATATTTGAGTAATTTGCTCCTATATGTCACATTTTCCTCCTCAGTTCTTATGTCCTCCATGCAAGGGGATGATCCACACCTAAGTAAGTGCACTTTAACACTGTAAAAAAAAAAAAGAAAAGCTGCCTGTCTCTACAAGTCAAACTTTATACAGTTTATGGGGGAAAAAACAGCTGAATGTATTGGTAGCATTTCACTTCCTCATTTAGTTTTGTTTTTCTCAGACCTGTGGAGTGAGAGAGTGTGTGTGTACGCGATAACCAGAGGTTCTTGTAACTATCATCTTTAGAGTTTGCGGTGAATGAGTTTGTATGTTGTGTTATAAATGGATTTGTGTGTGTGTGTCTGTAACATCAGCTTTCAATTCTGCATCTGCTGAAGTAGCTGCAAAATGAGGAAGGCGAGACACAGCTGAGACACGTTTTATCAAATTTTTAAAAATGTCAGAAATGTAACTTGACTTGTTTCATACACACCTCACACCTGTGTGTGAGCGCTTCAGTTTGGCCGGCATTGATCCACAAAACCGCATTTTTGTGTTGTTAAATCACTAAACACTGCGACAAAAACAGAAACACCTCACAGATCAGTTTTAGTTCCTCTGTCACTCTGGCATCATGTGGGGCCAGTTTTGTTTCATGATGAATGTTCAGCGTAGCACTGACAAAACTCTGATGCCTTCATTTGGATGCAGAATGCTTTTGGATGCTTTTCACAGTAAACACTGATTACAGGGTTTGCTGCTAAAACGACTGAACACATGAAAGATAGACATAGGTTACGTGTGTGTAATGTCCCTTCAGCAGACTGTTTACAACATGCGTAAACTAAGTGTAAATTGCTGAATCTGTGTCGATTATTGAACCAGACAGTGCAGAACAATAATCTGTCACACATTACACACATATACACAGAGATTTAAACAGCGCCACATCTTTGTACTGAAAGCGAAAAGGGGAAATAAAGACAAGGGTTGAACAAGAGCATTCACCAGTTGCTATTTCCTGCAAATATCAAGAGAAAATTTAGTTTAAAGAAGTGATTAATAAATACATTTTTCACAGCAAATATTTAGAATTAATAGTAGGAGAAGTGTTACTAATAAATCAGACAGTGGTGATGTGATGGAGAGCCAGCATGCTCCACATCAGGATCCTGAAAAGAAGCAGCTAAATAGAATTCAGCCATCAGCCGTCTTTAATAAAACGTAACAAAAAAGCAGGTCCAGTCTGTTTAACTCAGCGTAATTGCAGAAAATTGAGCAGTAATGATTAAAACCTGTTCAGTCGCCATGTATTCATGATGAGTTGAATTGTTTTAAACACCTTAGTTATGTGTGCTGTAAGCTGATTGTATGAATGTAGGTCTGTTAGTGAATTTACTTTCACCAAAAACAAAACTATGTTGTGACCCAAACACTATAGACTCTGCTTCAGTTGTTTTCTGCTTCCATCATTTCTCTGCTCTCTAGTGGTCGAACCGGCGATCCAGATCTTTGAGCAGCCGAAGCAGAGGGGAATGCGCTTCAGGTACAAGTGCGAGGGCCGCTCGGCCGGCAGCATCCCCGGAGAGAAGAGCTCCGACAACAACAGGACCTACCCGAGCCTGCAGGTCAGTCAAATGCAAAGACCTCGGTGCTCATTGGCTGCATTCAGATTTGAACATAGTGTACAAACCTCTATACGACTGGTAAAGCTACCTGCTCCTTTTCCCCCACAGATCCTCAATTACTGCGGGAAGGGGAAGGTGCGCGTTTACTTGGTGACGAAGAACGAGCCGTACCGGCCTCACCCGCACGACCTGGTGGGAAAGGACTGCAAAGACGGATTCTACGAGGCAGAGTTTGGTCCAGACCGCAGAGTGATCGCGTGAGTTCTCCTCCCACTATCCCCTCTGACCAAGAGCACTGTGTAGTCGTTACTCTCACTGGCGTCATCGACCGCGTTTATGCGTCGTCGGTCTCAATATTAATCAGCATGCTGTCATCAAAATAAGTAAACACACTCTCTCTCTCTCTCACCACAAGGTGCTTAATTTGCTCTCTATTAACAGTATTTCTTGTTTCACATGACGGTTTCAGAAGGCGCCCAATGTAAATCGGTGTCCTCCCAGATACAGAGGAAACACACACACAGAGCATATTTGTCAAACCAGTGTCTGTGATGAGGATGGTAATATGGGAATTCCCCAAGTGACATCACCCATATTTGGTGTGTGTTCAAGACAGAAAACAGTGTGTACTCAAGCATGTGTGCGAGACTGTGAATGAGTCAGGATCTTTTGGTGTGTGTGTGTGTATAATTTGCAAATCCCTCATGGACTTATGTAGTAAATTCAGATTTTCTACACACCCTGAGTTACTTCCACACATTTGGATCAAATACGACCAGAACAAACAGAATTTGTAACTGTTAGATGAACGTTTGATAAATTAGTCTGAACGCACATCACCAGCCAAACCAGACAAGCAAGAGGTATTACATCATTGCTCCGACCTTCACACGCAAATATAAACACAACAGCATCCTTTTATTTAGTTCTGTCATGCGTCAGTCAGGTGTGGCTTCATTTGTTTTGCTTATTACGTTTTTTTTTTTATTTCAGTTTCCAGAATCTGGGGATCCAGTGCGTGAGGCGAAGGGAGGTGAAAGATGCGATCGTGCAGAGGATTACCAGAGGGATCAACCCCTTCAACGGTGAGTCCACATGCTCCAGTTTCCCATGTTCTTCCTTGTGTTATTTTTTCGGTTTTTCACTTCTTTCTCGGGGAGCGCACATGACACTAAAGTAGCATTCTAACAGCAGCGGGTTCAGCCTACTTGTGTCACATATGTGTCATATTCATATCTCGATATAAGTGATGTCATATCGAGATAATGATGCCTATTGAGTTTTATCGCCAACTCAAGTAACCCTCGTCTCCCAAACCGTGGGAATCGGATCCACGTCTGCAGATGGGAGCCTACTTAGGCACAGAGATGCTAATGCTAGCGTCAGTGGGGCCCAAATGATTGTGAAGGTGTGTGCAAACTTTCATGGTAATCCATGCAAGTTATGTAATAACCAGACCAACCAAACATTGACTTCATTAGAGACAGGCTAATAAATATAAGTGCAAGGGAGTCAGCCTGGTTATTTCATGACTCCTCTGTATCTCTGATAAGCCAACCAGCTGATAACATATCAGCTCATTAATGTGCTTTTCAGACTGTAATTAGCAATAGATAAAAAAAAAGAGAAATACATAAGTTATCTGAATTCCTACATTTGCTGTAATCATTGCTTGTGGCTGCTGTTACTGTAGCCGCTTCAGGTTCAAAACACTTCAAACGAATTGTTTTCAAATGCTTGTTGACCCAGCTCTCAGGCATTCGAGAAGATTTTCCTAACATCTAGCGAGTGAAAGAGTCGCTCTCTGAGCAGCGGTCTATCTACAGCGGTGCCATTTCCTCTCTCTCTTCTGCGCTTTCATTCTGCGGTCCTCGGGGGGTGAACGCAGACAGCAGTTCTCGTGTACAAACAGGCGTTGAGCTACTTCCCCATTCTTGGTCACAGTTGCTCAATTCAGCAAGAGCACAGGATGCCACGTGAGAGCTGGGAATGCAGGATTCATTAAAAAAAAAAAAGGGGAGGGTGAACCGAGGGGGTTCCCCAGCTCTCAGAGATGATGATAAAAAGAAGGGCATAGTCTGTAAAACTGGGCTTATGAGCAGGTTTGATTCAAACGTGTACAGTTCTCTGTTTGTTGGACCTCTTGTCATTAGTTTATGAGAGATATTCAGTATTATGAGTTTTCAGGATTGCTGGAGGTAAATGTAGCGATTCAAACTGGTTGAATTAACTATATTATTCAAATATCTGGCTTCAGTGGAGCCCACATAGTTTGAATTTACACTTATCACTTAGCAAAAGCACTCGTGCTGGATATTTCAGTCTTACACAGGGGCTTAAACACAACCTGACAGACAAAAACATGAAACTGTTCTCTGTGTGATAGCATCAGAAATAAAGAGCTAAAATAGGCCTGACGTGTTCTTAGAAGCTGAGGACTTGAAACAGCAGTAGTCATTTCAGACTACGCAGATGTCATTACTGTTACCAGTAAGGATGTTACAGTGTGTGATTCCTGCGGTCTATGGGATCATGTGGTGAATGTTTGTAAGCTCAGACACGTCTCTTTCATTTTGCCCTTGAATTATATTTTTAAAAAGTGCACAAAATTCCAGTGGACAGTATGTTCTGTATGTTTATCTCCAATGGGAGTTTAGGGAGTGACTAGATTTGACGTATAACATGGATGAAATCATAGTAAAAATGTCAGCATTTTGTTCAGAAGGGGCCGTTCTCATAATGGCCATCAGCATCATCCAGGAAGTTCGAAGAATGAGGCAGCAAGAAAATAGTTGACGGCGTGGATTTAAAGATGGATTATGACGCAGTACATTTAGAATATTTAGATGTTCAGCTGCTGACTTATACTGAGAGGAAAGATTCCCAGTTAATAAAATAAAGTCCAGCATTCAGCATCAGCACTCTGACGGCGATGGATGTGAGGCACTTCACTTCAGTGAAAGTGGTGTTAGTGGTCAGGTTTGCAGGTACACACGGCACAGCCTCAGACACAGTTCACATGTTCTGTACAGACGCTGTAATGGGCAGCTGCTGTCACATGGTTCTAACCTTCCCCTCCCTGCAGCTCACTTCTGCTGTGAAACACAGCTGCTTCCTGCATCAGGGAGAGATAAAGTGACACACCCCCCCCCCCAGCCCTGATGCACTTGCAACCACACTCTGCACATTTACAGACAAACCCTGAACGACTTCACTCCACTTAATACCAGCAATATCAGTGCAAGTGATCACAGTGAGTGAGTGAGGTCACTGTGACACTTTTAAGACAAGGCTGACCTCACCTGTGCTGGTGATGACACAGAACTGAATACGGCGTGTGACGTAGTCAAGTGTTTCTGTCTCACTACGCACATTTTCACAGTGTTATGGTGGTGCACCTGGAAATGTTCAGTCAGTTCACGTTTATGTGTGTGTGTGTGTGGAGGGGGGGTGGTGGTATTTGTGCCTTAGTTATGGTTATTTTCCAGGAACTCTGAAACTGTCTATAGTTAGATTTCTATCATTAGTTAATGTAAAAGCTGTGCTTGTGCTGCACATTAGATTTCACTGCTATGGTTTTAAATATGACAAAAAGAGAAATGAGTAGGAGCAAGTCCGTGGGTCGAAGTGGTGATTACGTGTCAGTTGTTTTATCTGTGTTGTTATTTGGGGGCTGTAAAAAGCAGTAACAACCTGAATAGTTTAATCAGTATATGTATTAACATTTATCCATTTCACAACAGTGTTACTGTAGAAATAACAAGTCATCTTTGAGAATTTGTCCTTCCTCGTGCTCGTCTTTGCTTTACTGACGAGGATTGATATACTGTCAGTGGTTTTTCCTTTCTTCTTTTACTCTTTCTCTGTGTGTGGAACAAAGATGTTAAAATAACATATTATGTAGTTCTGTAGTATAGTGAGTGTATGCTTGAATTAAGTGTAATACAGTGGTTCTGGTGCCTCAGTAAGACACATGTCGAGCACTGTATGTCATGAGAGCTGATGAAATTGTGAGTCATGCAGTGGAGACACTGTTTGTGGTGAGTCTTGGCACCTAACTCCCCTTCTTTCTCACTGTCAGAGTATGCTCCCACATTCATGCTAACCACTAACCCCCACTCTACTTCCCACTCAGCTCGAGCCCCCCGCCATCTCTGTCCTGTCAGCACCAAAGCCATTGACCTTGCCTCCCCCCTCCCTGCAGCTGCAGCTTCAGCTTCAGCTTCAGCTTCAGCTTCATGCTGCCACGATGAGTGGTGATTTGGGGCCTGGCTTTCTTTCCACCGCACTCAGTTCACTCACCACTTGTTTTACCTACAACCCACTTTCCTGCACCTGTCCAGCCTCTGCCTCAGTAACACTCTCCACAAACACTCACGCATACAGACCAACTTAGTATGTTCCATCAATATTTGCTATAGCAATTCCGCTTTCATATACAAGCAAGTCTTCATTTCTCCCTCCTTCAGTTTCTCCACTGTGTGTCTGTCTCTGCCACCTACAGAACATAAACCTGATGACCAAACAGAAATCTGAAATAGAGCAGAGCTGAATGCAGCTGCAAGACTTGTATTTGTACAGATATTTAACCCCAGAAACTGCCACAGTTCAAGACACTAATAGTTCTCTGCTCAGTGAGCATATTCACTGCATGCAGTATAGTATGTGACATGTAAGTGATCTGCTGTATGAAAAGTTATATTAACTAAATTGTTTAGCAGCACTCCAGACAGAATGCCTTATTATTTGTGCTGAATTATAGACAGTGACCCATAGGAATTAACTATTTGATCATTTCAGTCTTAAAGTTGAATCAAGTAATACAAATTTAAAAACCACAATGTCAAATAGAGTTTCTCATAATCAACTGAAAAGCTGCACAGTACTCATGTGGCTTTGAATGCATCATAAATGACATGTTGTAAGCATCTTTCAAGTCATCTTTAGTGTAACAAATAACACTTTATTGATCAAATGTAGTAAGCTATGGTACACCGGGTGGTGTTTTCTTGATTAGATATGTATATTGTTATTCAGTTATTTTCTTGTCATAAAATTATGAATCAGATATAATGTTTTTAACGTTCTTATAACACGTCACAGTGCAACTTCTGACCCTTTTTCATTTGAAACACAACAACTCTCAAAAATGATTTTACTTACTTCTAAAATGATAGTTGTGAAATTTGGTGTGTGTGTGTGTGTGCTAAATATGAAGCTACAGCTACAGTAGGAAACTGTTAGCTTAGCATAAAAGCTTGCTAGTACACCTTCTTCCAAAGTTAACAAAAACAAGTCTTGTTGTACACTTAACTTTTTTGTACAGATTTAAAAAATTAGATGAGTTTCTGATGAGCTCCTGGATATATATTGTTAGCTTTTTTACTGAGCCAGGCTGACTGTTTCCAGATTTTATGCTAAGCTAAGGTAACCATCTCCTGGCTGTAGCTTTATATTTAACGGACACGTAAGTGAGTGATATTGATCTTCTTATCTAACTCTCACAAAAAAATAAATTAAAAAAAGTCCTGTATACTATAAGCCATCTAATGTAACATTGTAATAATAGTAAGAGCCAGACATATTTTGGCTGAATGTGATATCTAATAGAGCTTGTGAACAAAGCCTGAAGCTTCATGTTAGCTCCAGACAACTTTAGTGTTGTGCACTGTATCATTTCCCAGGAGAAAAGCTCAAGTACCATACATAATGTTTGGAGAGACGTGTTAGTTGTTTTGCTCCTTTCCTTTGCTTATTAATTTCACAGCTGTGGACTCGCAGTCACACTCACAAATCTGATGACTCGTGACTAAGCGAACCAGATTTGTAACTGAATTAATGACCTGTGACTTCACTTGGAACTGAGCCTTGAGGAGAATACAGACTGGTGCCAGCAATGCATGCAGGGGCAGAGCAGAAAAACTACCTAGCCAGCTGTCTGCGCTGAACACATTCAAAACGATGAGGAGTTTCCCTCATCTCGTGTGTCACTCCACTGGAGTTTATTGATGTTTACCAGGGGTGGCCAACCCTGTTTGTTTTCCCATTATCTCTGCCCCTCCCACTGCTAATTACCTGGATCAGGTGTGTTCAACCAATCAGAAGCTTTACGTACAGGGATGGTTGGAAAACAAGAAAGATAGTGGCCCTTTAGGACCAGGGTTAGCCACCCCTGTTGTACACAGAAGTATTTCTGCCATAAACATCCACATATTATTACCATAGTGTGTGTTTGAAACGCTTTTGCATTTGGTTAGAAACAACGTTTCAACCGAGTCCAAAAATATAGTTTGGAACTCGTCCCATCACTTTCACACACGTCAGGAGCCACCTTGGTCACTTGTGCAGAGAGTCTCATTTCTTACCTCTGTGTTCTGCACAGACACTAACGCACATTTCTTTCCATCCTGAGGTGACGTCGCTGAGCGTCAGCGTAGCGACAGCTTGTAGGCGGGGATGGCCTCAGCCTGAGCGCAATAGATAGAAATTGAGAGGTGGGGAAAGAGAAAGTGGGCAGATGTGAAAGCCTGGTGTGTGTGTCTGTGTGGGCGTCTCTCAGTGAAATCTCTCTCTGCAAGGTGTGTGTTCGTGTGTCGCCTCTGAGGGCGGGATGTGTGACGTGTGCATGTGTGTGTGTGTTAGTATGTGAGTGAGTGGGGGACTGTAGAAAAAGCTTATCTGTGACGTGTTTATGTTGATTCAAAGTTGAGGTTTTGGGGACTCTTCAGCCTACAGATGAACTAACAGAAGACTGTGAACATTATAGAAAATGTGTCCACAGTATTTAAATATCTCTATATACACTCATCAACCACTTTATTAGGTACATGTTGCAAGGGAACTGCCTTAATTCTTCGTGGCACAGATTCACAAAGATGCTGAAAACATTCTTTGGAGTTTTAGTCCATATTGACATGATAGTATCACATAGTTGCTGCAGATTTGTCTGATACACATCCATGATGCAAATATCCCTCACCTTACAGTGTTGCTCTAGGTGCTTTCCTGGATTGAGTTCTGGTGACTGTGGAGGCCATTTGAGTACAGTGAACTCATTGCCATGTTCACGAAACCAGTGTGAGAGTATTTTTAGTTCTGTGAATTGGTATGTTATCCAGGAAACAAACAACAGAAGGCATTTTCCCCTAGAGATATTTTCTCTTTTTCAGACCATTCTCTGTAAACACTAGAGATGGTTCTGCATGAAAGTCCCAGTAGACCGGTTTCTGAAATACTCTGAAATACAAGCCTGTCTGGCACCAACAGACAAGAAAATTTGTCATGCCAAACATGAGAGATAACAGCATATGAAATAGCTCAAATTAGCTTCACCTTGACCAACAGCTTCAATGTGCTGCTTACACATTATATGTGCGTTGCATCTAAAAGGATACTGGTCCAGTAATATAGTTTATATAGATTAAAATAGTATTAAAAGAGCCAAATATTTGCACAATTGTGATGCACGAAGTTGAATTTGTTGACGATACTTACATTGTTTTAATTACATAACATTTTCAACCTTTGTCCAACCTTTGCATATAATCAAGTATTTTAACAGTAACTTAAAGTAAAGTTTCCCTAAAGAACCTATGAACATAACTATAACAATATCAGGGCTCACCACGGTCAAGTTGTGAAATTTCTGTTATTATTTGTGTGAACTGGCCCTTTAAAAATCAAATTTACATAGTATATCAGTGTGTTTTTCTTTCCTCCGTGTATTGTAACTGCAATGTTGACGTTCATTTTTTTGTGTTTGTGTGTGCTCAGTGCCACGTGAGCAGCTGCTGCAGACGGAGGAGTACGACCTCAACGTGGTCCGCCTGTGCATCCAGGTTTTCCTGCAGGACGAGAACGGCCAGTACACCCGAGCGCTCAGCCCCATTGTCACCAACCCTATCTACGACAACAGTGAGTGACTGAGCTCTGTCTGTGTTTGTGCTGTCAGTGTTAGGCAATTACAAGTGATGAGAACATAATAAAAGCAACGTATAATGTCACATGCGGGAAACCACACTACCTGATGTTACGTGTGTCCACGTTAGGACACACCTAGCATACCTGATGATGATGCAACATTAATTATGCTAATATTTTGTGCTAATATTGATGTCATTTCATACCATTATATATTCATTCTTAATGCCCTCCTGATACAGACAAGGCCATAACAACGCTATGTAACAGTTGAGACATTTCACAAGTGGCTGTGTTTGCACGTACAGCTCATACAGTGTGTACCTGCAGCCACAGTGTCAGTGTTTGTTGCAAGACCTGCGTACATGTGTCCAGGCTGAAGTGTTGCACTAGTGAACTAGTTTAGTGTTCCTCACACACTTTGAGAAAGGGGAAGTTCTTTATATACACTAACCCTCAAACAACACTGTTACCATGGAGCACTTCCTCTTCTGACACCAGGCATGTGACATGTGACTCAACTTGGTGAGGCTTCAACTGTAAACTGGCCGTGTTTTTTGTTTTATAAACTGAGGCAGATAATGCTCAGCTACACTGAGTCACTAAAGCTGTACAGCAGTACAACAGTGCAGCAGCACATGAAGTAAAGGCAGTTTTTGACATTATTATCCTTCAGAAAATCTGTGTTGTATATGTAGTATGCAGTCTGACCTGTATTTGTTGCACATGTTGGGTGGTTGCATGTGCATGATACAGTTTTTTTGTTTTATATCATCAGGGGCCCCAAACACAGCAGAGCTGAGGATCTGCCGAGTCAACAGGAACAGTGGCAGTGTTAAAGGAGGGGATGAGATTTTCTTACTGTGTGACAAAGTACAGAAAGGTACATAATCGTCAATGTTCTGTAGACCTATGCAAAGAATGTATCAGCATTTTATATTTGTACACATTTTACAGTGTATTGTTTCATATCATATCGTTATATACATCTTCATTCAATCCATTTTGCTTTTCATAGCCATGTCTGTTCGTTCAGTTTTCCATTCCTGTCATGCCTTCATCCCTCTTTCCTCCAGATGACATCGAGGTACGATTCTTCTCCTCAGACGGCTGGGAGGCCAAAGGCTCCTTCTCCCAAGCTGATGTTCATCGCCAGGTTGCCATTGTCTTCAAGACCCCGCAGTACTATAACACCTCCATAACAGAGTCGGTCACCGTGCACATGCAGTTGCGGCGGCCTTCCGATCAGGAAGTGAGCGAACCGATGGATTTCAGATATCTGCCCGACGACAAAGGTAAGCAGTGATGAGAATCCTATTTCTGTGATTGGTTTATTCAAATTAATACCACTATTCTATGCGGTTTCCAAGACATATGTCCCAGTTCTCAGTTAGGTGAAATATGAAATAACATTTTGTGTTTGCTCTAGATCCTTACGGCTACAATGAGAAAAAACGAAGAAGAGAGAACTTAATGAAGATGTCAGGATTGTCAAGTAAGTGATTTAACATTTATAAGAGTGTTGTATGTCCGCAAATGTGTGTATTCTAACCAAGTTTTCTTGTCTTTATATAGGTGGTCATTTTGCTAGTATGGCTATGAACAGGCCCAAAGCAGTGTCACAGAGTACCATGGGTCACATGCGGAAAGGTAAGTGATTGAACTTTCTGTCAAAAAAACTATTTTTATTTAATATGAAAGCTACAACATTTCCATCCATATCAGGATAATACTGCTCTTCTATCACACTAAAAATCGCCATATGTTTTCCAGACCTCAGCAACATATACCTGAGGCACCAGACCACACCACCAATGCATCAGCAACCTGCTGTATTCAACCAGCCCTACCAACCAGGCCCTCAAAATGTAATGATGTCCTCACAGGCTTCTAATTTACAAATGAGCCAGCAGTGGACCAATCCCAACCCAGCACTCTCAATGGACACTGTCACCATAAATCATTCTGGTCCTATGAGCAATCTGCCACGTTCTAGTAGCAGCAGACAACAGCAGCCAAACCGTGGATCTGGTTACCCCCATAGAGTGGAGCAGAACAGCTGTGAGAATAACTCCCTCCCTCAGCTCTCCATGAGGGACTTGCAGTGCTTGGACACCCAGGCCACAGCAATGAACCAGTCAGATTCCCAGCCTGTCTTCCACCTGCAGCATCAAAGGGATGAGCTAACCTCTGAGAACCGGGCCCAGAACCATCTAGGCAACCAGAATCAGGGTCTGCAGACTATGTGGCCCAGTTTCAGTACCCTCGGTACATCCCAGAACACCTTTAATGGGTCAGTACCTGGTGGTGGAGGGGGGTCTCTAGGGATGGGTTCTTACCCCTTCCTAGAAGGAATAGAAGGGGATGAGATTCTGAAGACCTTCATAGGTGGGTCTCAGACTGGCTTCCAGCTGAAGCAGGAGCCCCAGATGACAGTGGGGCAAGAGACCCATGCTTCTCTTATGCAGTCTCCAAGGGAAAGCCAAGGAAATACTTACACCAACTTGCTTCCTCGTCCTATAAGTAACGGCACCAACATGGATCCAATGAGACAAGACGGTAGTGGCAACAGCCAGCCTCTTAAAAGTCTGCAGATTCCGTACTCAAACAACGGCATGAGCTCGGCACCCCACTTTTCGAATGTGACTGAGTGGCTCAAAGAATCTCAGTAAAGCGACTAAATGGAGAAACATTTTAGGCATCAAGAAACAGACAGAAGCACGTCCAAGGAAAGCGTTGGTCTTGTTTAGCCTTACGAAGCCAGAAAGTTTGCTTCACCCATCATGCCCTGATAAGGCTCAGTGGGCTTTTGCTTGGGCTATTACACCAGAGGGCATGAGACCAAAATTACTGGAAGCCAACTGGATCCACATTCAGACATTGTTTGTAGGCGGTACAACTGATTACTCTGTAGTTCCCTCTTCCCAAGAATTCTTCCTACATTTGATTGGCCAGATTTTAAATCTAATTTGACACATTTCTAACAGAACCTTTCAAACAAATTTGGTTTCTTTGCTAAATTGAGCAAATAGGCCACGCAGATCTAGAACCTTGTTACGCTTTATACAGATCTGTTCTACACAGGAGTGTTTTTAGATGTGCAAAGCTGCATTATTGTTGTAATCTAAACAAATTATTAGAACTGAGCTCACAACGGATGCAGCTGTCTTCAAGGCAAGGCTAAAACCTCTATGTGGATGAAACCTACCTTATGTTATAATGAGGATGATGATCTTATCAAACGACAACGCTGATGGTTTCAAGCCACAGTTAGATTTCAGAAGAAGTGAATGTACTACTTTCTTTCTTTGTCTTTCTCAGGTGAAGCTGAATTCACTGTCAACATGCTGTACAGTAATGAATGTTTTGTTTGGTGTTTGATCTTGAAAAATGCAGGGGTAAATGGATGTTAGGGATTTCAAAAAGTACAGCGCAAAAAAAAAAAAGGCATATTAGTTTTTATTGCTTTGTAAAAGAATAAGACATGTTTTACTTACCAGTTGTGATGTGTCACTGTTTAATGATTTTTTTTAACAGAGTATTTACTATTAATTGCACTCTGTACATACATGTTAGCCATAGTTGAGAGTGAAAGCAATAACCTTGCTGAAACGCTCAAGAACTGGCGAGGTACTGAAATTTCCATTGAGGAAGTGGGAGGAAGCACACTCAGTTGTGTCTTTCCTTTGTAATGACTATGTCATACCAGTGATCACATGTTCTATCCAGCAGTGGCGGGCCATGCATTTTATATCTAGGCTTTCAGTGCTAACCTCCAAAAATTAAATGGCTTTAACACAACCTCAAGCCAATCTGTCGCACAGAGAAGCCAACACATTTGACCAGATAGGACAGCCACAGCCATCTAAATATTGTTTAAACCAGCAGCAATAATCAATATGTGGTAAAGTCAGATAAACATTAAACTTACCAAAGATGCTTATCATTTGAAAACAAAGTCCATAATCCTTTTAAGTTTAAGTAAAACTCAGTTCACGTTACATGATAATTATTAATTAATTAAATTATAAAGATGTATTTTTTTGATTCTGACTATCTCTAAGCCAGCAGAGAAGGCCTGCTGGCCCTGACGGCCCGCCACTTCTATCCAGAGTTCTCAGAACATTTCTACCAGATGTTTTATAGATACAGATTTTCCTTTCTTATCATTTTATTCATTTTTATGATGCGCTCACAGTTAATGCCTCACTCAAGGGAAATTTGATGGGACACATGGGTGATGATGGACAAACAATGGCTCCTGGCAGGAGCCTGCTGGGCAACTCTGACACCTCTAGCCTAAACTCAGCCTAACACATTTTATTACAATGCCTTTCAGAAGCTTTTTTTTGTGTTGATGAAAGTAAATCTTTTGATGAATAATTTGTAAGACTTGCCGCTTTGGTTTTTTGTTTCTTTTTTCTTCTACTGGATCACTTCTTAATAAAGGATGTCTGTTTTCCACATCTTTTGTCACTTGTAATCATTTTGACTTTGTGTACTGATACTGTTTTAATGGCCACAACACATGCAGATATACATTTATGAACGGGATAATGCTGAACAAGGTGCCCTGATATGCAAAAAATAACAGATGATAAGGAGAATGATGTGTTCATGGGGGTGGGCAGCGTATGCACCATGTTAAAAAAATTTAATACGTAATAGACAAATGTATATGGAGCGTAGTGGTGCACGGCAGACAGTTCTCGCTGTATGTGTGATCAAATATTTAGTCTTGTGGAGAGCACATGGTGTTGATACTCAGAAACTGAGCTTTCCTGGCATGTTATTAGCCAAGTGGTGACCAGACTGAACCACATGACTTTACACTTTCAGTTTTACTTACACTGAGTTTGTGATCACATTACTTTGCATCATGTTTTGGTCAAGAACAAAACACGTTCTTCCTTGTCTGAGTTCAGCCAGACAAAACAACAGTACATTTCCTAAGCTGGACTGAAGTTGAAATGAAAAGCTTGAGTAGTGTGAACAGTGAAAACTGGCTTCAGCAGCCTGAGTGAAACCTGTTACTGGGTTACTTTCATGTCCAGGCAAAAATGCAGGTGCTTTAAATATTTAGCCTGTACCACATCCGAGTGTTGCCTTTCCAGGCTAAGACAACCATTTTAAACATCAGTAAAAACACTGTGAGAAGGAAGCTCTTTTGTTTCCTCTCCCAGGGTTAGATGAGTAGATTGATACCACCTTTATACAGTGTCTGTAATACGATAAATACAATGCTACAGCCAGTAGTCAGACAGTCTGGCTTGGTATAAAAACTGGAAACAGTGTATAGCCACTGTAACATTGTTGCCCCCAGCTGTAAGAAAAAGTGTGGCACATACTGTAGTCTAACCACACGTAAAACTTGTGTGTACAAATTCTTTTACGACTATGAACCTTTATCTGTACAGCTGTCAGGAGACTGATTTCCTGAAACCAGATATTGCCTTGATGGCAGCATATGTCTATCTAAAATCCCACTATACGCCTCTGTGTCAATGGTAGCTTCGCACATATCCAAGTCACCCATGCCGTGGGCATTGATGCACCCCCTATCATCATATCACATTGCACCTTTCACTGATAACACTGTCTTTTTTTTCCTGATTCATGGACTTACTGACCATAGAACACGTTTCCACTGTCTTTTTGTTCATCTGAAGCGAGCTTGGGCCCAGAGAACAGAGTTAATGTGCTTACAGAGGTGGAAGTTGCATATCTGGACGCAGCAGTGGACTATATTCATCATGATGTAGCATGATGTTTCACATGCAGTGCCACCTGGGGGCTCAAAGGTCACACACATTTAACAGTTTCCATCTTTGGCCTTTACGCACTTCTTTCGAAGTTCCTGAATCTTCACAATATTATGTAGTGACAGTGTCTACATTTTTTGCAATCCCTCATTGGGAAATGTTCTTTTTGGACTGAATGACAATTCTATCACAAAGTCTGGCAGAAAGCGCTGAGCCGTGAATCATTTCCGCTTGCAGAAACAAAACCTTCAGTAGCTGCTGCTGTTATAGCCAGGCATGATCCCCTCACCTGTTTTCCATTACCTGCTCATTTTGGAATCATTCAAAGCAGTGTCAGTGAGCTGAGAAATCACAGATTTCAGTTTTTAGTGGGTGGGGCTTGTACAGCGTGTGCCTCAGAAACACACTTTATGGAACAGAAACCTTTTTAATACTAAATGATCCAGTTTTTGTGCAGCATAAAGTCAAAGTTAGAAGTCACTAGTTGCACCATAAAGGAAAAGTCACTATAATTTCACTCATTACCGTAAGTAATGTCAGTTTTGTAAGTGGACACAGTGTTAGGGATGACACTTTTATCTGTGTTGTTATTTAATCTTATCAATGTTTGTTTCAACTTATAAGTTCAAATACCTGTAATAATTTAATGTATAATGCCATATAGCCTACCAAAATAAAGGGCATACTATTTTCCCCTCTATATTTAATTCTATGGTTTTACAGGTAAATAATGACTCAAGAGTTTAACAAACACAGGCAGTAACTTTGTGACAGCTCGACTACTACGTTTATTACTCATTTAGTTTCAAGGATGAGTATTCATATCTTTGGCAGATATCAATCTAACAGCTTTTTAAATTCCTCTGATCAAATGTAGCGTCAACAACTTACCTGAACTTTATCGACTCACCTTCTTATTTGTATAAATTTCCCAAATATACATGACAATCTACATCACGGCTTTGTTACGGCTTACAAGAGTATTAGATAAAATCTAGGAACGAAACACTGCTGTCATCACTTGTTTGTGTACAACACTAGCCATCTAAATCAATTTATGGTTTGCACGTAATCGATCATGAAATGACGTGCTATTCTGTGTAATGTGAAACTGATCATCACCTCAAGGTTTCAATCATGTGGAAAGAATGTAAGAAATGTTTATATCAAAGTAAAATCTTTAGAACCAGCCTTGTGGGTATGAGTTTGTTCTGTCTTGCACAGCGGCACTTCAGCAGAGCAAATGGTAGCCGATACAACAAGCCTCAGCTAAAGCAACAACTAAGTGTTTCTATTGACCGCCGTGATGCATTCATTGGTACAAAAACATGTCCAGTACATCAACATGTTCCGTATTGCCGTTTTGCAGCTGTAAAAGTGTTTTACATTTGCCTGTTTTAGAACGTCTTTATGCAACGTGTGAACTTCTGCACTGTTTGAAATTAGATACTTTAATGCATTAGTTGTACTACTGATAAGAGGTAATTATGAATCACATTCTACCAATAAAGATACGCCACGTAAAAGTGCAGAGATTTCCCTTCTAAAAGTTGTTGAGCAAGGCTCAACCTCGGCCTTCTCTTCCTTTTGAGCAAGACAGAGATGGTGCGTTGGTATGTGAACATGCCGCTGGTCAGGTCCTCACACTGACGGAGGATGTCACCATGGCTGACTCACATCAGTCAAATCAAAAGATTACAGAAGCAATCATGACAGCCATGGCATGCTATTTTAGCTTCGACTCATACAAACAATACTGTATATATAGAAGATGGCCAAAAAAGGAAGAAGCATCGAAGCATATTTTTGTAATGGCAGAAATACTTTTGAACTTTCGTGTTTACATCACGTTGCAAATCAAGATTTTGATTCTGATCTCGTTTCTTGAAAATTTCACCATTCGCTATCGCCAAGGTACTTTACAAGCAGCTCGTCCTGAAGCGTCATTACCGAGGAACCCAGGATGTGCTACACTGGAGCTGTTTGTTTTCTCTTGTATTGGGAGACTGAGGTGAAATGCTGTATGTAGCTTCCTTCCTGTCTCGTTGTCAGGAACCATACTGAACCCTGATTTAACCTCTGCACACAGGATACTGTCAACACTGTGCTCGCAGGCGTTTGGTTTTGGTCCCCAACACATTCTGAGACAGGCAGACAGTATTTGTTACTGAATTTGTCGTTTTGATCCTGAGCTGACCCTGAACCCTTTTTAAACCTATGTCACACTAAAAGAACACATTTGATACATCAAAATCGTACATTTATTCATTCACGTTACCTAACTAAGACCACACCTGGAGCAACTTTAGCACTCATTTAAAGTTGTGTTTTTGGCCATTAAATGTTAAGGCATTTTAAGGCATGTTATATTTAAGTATAATGAAGTATAATGAGAAATATACAGAAAATATAAGTACATTTAGCCTATACTTGTACTTTGTACTTTATACAACTACCAACTACTACAACTACAAAAACAGTTAGTTATAAAAAGCTGAAAGATGCTAAAACACTGAGTGCAGTGATAATTCTCACTTTGAGCAACTCCTTTACCAGTACACAAATCACTTTGACACAATTGTTCATACAGAAACATTGATTCTAGTAGTTTCTTTGTGAAGTACACAGTATTCAGGTTATTATTTTGTAGATGAAATACTGTTGATGTACGTGTCGACAGAATATTGATATTCCGAGATCTTTTATTTCTCTGAGCGCGCCAGTTCAAAGGCTCAAACACAAGATATGCTACTCTCTCTTTATTAAATGACATTTCAGTTTGTTCAGTGTATCACACACGTCACAGACAGGTCAGCACTGTGCTGAAAGCGGTTACATTGTCACCGGGATGTGTGATTAATGGAGTAAGCTATTGCAACATCAAGTCCAGTTTATTGGTAAATAATAAGAGAACCAAATGTCCTCACGTTGACAGAACAATGGAGTAATTATTTGACAGTCAGGATATTTCACTTCTGCAAGGTACTGTATTATTGGCAAAATGTCCACACTATACAAATATTGCATGAGTGTGTTCATAGGTGCACACTGCAAGTACAATGTGCTGTGTTTGTGTGCGTCTCTGTGCATGCACACTGAGAGTCCCAGACGTGCGGTGCAGTGTTTCTCTTTCAGTATTTCCTCACCACGTCCTGGAAAAGGCGAGCTAGACCTGTTTAGCCACCTATTTCCAGTAATGCCCCTCCTCTGCTGCTCTGTCTCCTCCCCCTTCTCTCTGCCCCCCCCCCATTCCCCCTCCTTCCTTTGAGGCTCACGTATGCACGCACGCACACACACACGCACTCTTACTCTCACCACAAATGGTTGCTGACAACACCAGCATCCGATCACACTGCACTTGAATGAACGTGCCATTATTTCACTAAATTGGAGGGGGGAGGGGAGGGGGGGTTACTACAGGGCGCTCTTGTCATTGATGTATTGGAACAACAGTGCACTTACAGAGGCGTGCATGCAAAACTGATAACAGAAAGGTATCAGTTTGATGCCCATGTGTATATATTCACATTTCATTCTACTTAAAACAGGCTATCTAGTTTTCATCACTACAGATGACCATAAACATGAAGATAAATATGATTTCTTGTCTTAATTGCAAGAAGGTCACAGTCAATTCCTTTGGTAAATCATTTTGAACACTATCTGTCAACTCGTGGAATGATCCCCAAACAATATCATAACCACATACAGTCATCTTTTCCACCTATAAGATCAATGAGCCAAAATCTCTTTATGAAATACAGAAAACAGTTATTAATTCCATTCTCTGAGTGCAATTTCACTGATCCTACAATTTGCAAGCTTCCTGCAGCACATTTTAATTATAGACAATGTGTTGCTAGCGAGACCTAACTCATGTTTCACAGGGAAAATCCCACAAAGATTTAATGGGAATGTTTAATCAGAGCAGTGTAGCTGTGTGCAACAGGTAACAGGGATGTGTATGTATATGTAGCTCTATTGTTATTAGATCCCTTATTCTACAGTGAGCGCATCAAGTGAGTAACTGCTCAGGTCAGTTTCTGTGCTAATGTTGATAGAAATAGGTGAACTAGATTAAATAATTTATTTACAGTACACAGTATATTGTATGTATATTGTTGTATATTCCTATATATATAGACAGCAGCCAGGTGCCTATATGAATATGAATATGAAAGAGATTTTTAATGCTGTAACCATACTTTCCTACATCTCTTACTTGTTCTGTGCAGAAATACATTTAAATATGTAATAGGAATTGACTGAAGAGAGAAGACTGTGGATTGTGGTCCCCGTCACTTAGATAAGAAGGATCACTTGGAGGGATCTCCTCAAGGCCTTTATTGACAAGAGGGTAGAATACAACAAGTAAAATCCATTTCAGTGTCTGTGTGGGCACCATGCTATAGTTTTAATGCAGACCTGAAAAACTGTGCACCTGTCCTTTAACTAAGGAATCACAGCATTTTTCGCAAATGAAAAATCTGTTTTAATAATCCAACACTTTAATAATGGAGTTTGTTATATCTATATACAGCAGTAAGTAATTATATTTTAGCAGGGTTAAAAGTAACACTAGGTTCACAAGTAATACTAAAAGCCAATTAGCTTAACCTAGATTGAAATTGTCAAAATCAAATACATACACACATAGAGTACAGTATTTGATTTCATCTGAAATGACCACTTACACAGCTGTTACATACTTACAAACTAATTTTTTTCAGCTTCTCTGTTCTTAACAACATCTGCCTTTTTACACTGAGATAAAACAGAACCTGCTAGATAATATTATCTCTAATAATAACAGACACTGTGCTGTCTATATAAGGTGTATTTCCTTTTTTGACAAGCAGCCACACAATCATATCATTATACTGTGGTGTGCATTCAGTAGGTGTTAAATACATTCACACTTCAAATGAGCTCTGTATGTTCCACAATTTTTTTCTCTCCACACACACACGCACACACAC
>JAUBNQ010000007.1:2952943-2964913 GCA_032353495.1 Ctenopoma kingsleyae | reverse complement strand
CACACACACACACACACACACACACACACACACACACACACAAAGGGGGAACCAGTGTTTGTGAAAAGTACCCACTTTCAGGCCAATCCAGCGTGCTGCCCAGCAAAAATCCACCATATACCCAGTTAGGAACACTGGAATTTCAGCCACGAGTGAAGGAATGCCATGTCACTGTGAAGTGATAGGTCTGGACAGACCAGTAAGCTAAATTTGAACTCAGGAACAAAAAGAGAACTGACATATAGAAGGTGTCAGAGGAAGCTTAGGGATTATGGGAACTATTTTACAGTGTCAGCAGTCTTTTGTGATTACAATCTATAAATACAGGAACATACAGGGTAAGTTTGTGGCTGCCCCAGAAAATGTTTCTGATCTCTCTGTTGATATTAATAGTCACAATTTTCAGTGCCAGAGTTTGTTTAGAGACGACGCTGAACTGAAGATCATTTCTAATTTATATAGCTGAAGATTTGGGAACTTTTTGACTTGATTGTGATGTAAAATGAAAAGACAGACACTGCTTCAATGTTGGATTAAACAGAGGAAACTTTTAGTGATTGCTGACAGTTTTTTTCTTTTTTTTTGGACAGAGCCAAACTGGATTTGTGACCCCATGTTGGGAATAACTGGTTCTGAAGGATAACAGTTTAGGGAAGGTTCATCTCACACGTCTCCGTGGACATGGCCACATCCATAAAGAAATGGTTTTTCAAACTGGGTTTGCTAGAACTTCACTGACCTGCACAGAGCCCTGAACTAAGCCCCGCCCATGGCTTTAGGATGACCTCAAACACTGGCTGCTATCTAAATGTAATGATCCTTTATTGTCTTTGAACTTGCTATGTCGTCACATTGCAAAAGGTCGCATGTGCAGAGAACAAACCACAAATACCAGGACCATCATCAAGCTCAAGCATCTCCCCTACGCACTGCGACA
This sequence comes from Ctenopoma kingsleyae, assembly GCA_032353495.1. Taxonomy (NCBI): domain Eukaryota; kingdom Metazoa; phylum Chordata; class Actinopteri; order Anabantiformes; family Anabantidae; genus Ctenopoma; species Ctenopoma kingsleyae. The sequence continues at coordinate 2,963,976 of JAUBNQ010000007.1, read as the reverse complement.
TCACATACCAACACTTTGGAATCCCACCTTTCACCCGGGATCCTGACAGCGTCACGTCACAAACGGCAGCCTCAGTCGCACACACCTACACTGTGGCATCACAGAGGCATCTTCTGTTGTCCTACCCACTAGAGAATCTACTGTGACAGCTCTGCACACGCCAACCCCCCCTCCACCACCCCCACCCCACTTTCACACATACAATACTTGACATCACAGGGCTCCCTCCTAAAAACCACAACACCTCTGCACTCCCTGCTTGCACTCAAGAGCAGTTCTCCTCACGCTCACAGCAGCTCAGTGAGAAGCCGCCCCCTCATGAACCTCGCTGCAGGGTTAACTGAACAACACTTGGGTTGATTTTGAGAGCTAGTGAGAGCTCAAAGGGGGAAGCCGTCCTCAAACTGAATTCACACGTGATTAGGAGGCAAATCGCAGAGCGGCTAAATCAGAAATGAAGGGAGACTGAAGTTTGAAATGTGATGATTGTGTTGATGGTGGTGTTAGTGTGGAATCATTGAACTATTTCACTACTTCCTGGTGCAGCTAAATAATACTCCACACTCAGTACAGTGTAAATACCAAATCACAATTTGCTGAATCTGTTATTTAAAGTGACTAATATGATTGGACATGAGCTAGCGAGATACTAATGAAAGTATTGAAAAGTTACACAGTGTGTGAGAGAGTAGGGAAATCCCCTCCTTCCCTGTCATGTGGCCGTAAACCATAAACATAACGGAGTGTTACCTTTACTTAATGTTATAACACCCCCTGCTGGACAGAAGTAAAAAATGCATTTAGTTCTTTGACCCTCCAGGCCATACTAATCGAGTATGAAAAACATACGATGTCGTTAAATGATTTAAGAAGTAATTAAGCATTTACAAAAAAATAATAATAAAAATAATTACATGTATGGGTACAACATTCAGGTTTTAGATAGAGTAAGTTACAATCAGTAAATCGATCTACTATCGATAATTCCGGTCTGACCACTACAGTTCTGGTACTGTTGCCTTCAGGAGCAGTCGGGAACATAACAATTGTAGAAAATACTGGGAACATTATAAATTACATTATGCTTGTTTGGAAATTAACATCATGGAATATGAGAGTGTATCTAAGAAACAAATCCACGATTAGTGAGACGTTTAACTTTTTAACCTTTATTTCTACTAGTCCACACACGTACACTACGAGTTAGGATGTGATATATTGGATATTACGAGGAGAACGTGGAGGCAGCAGGACGCACAGACAGGGTGCAGGGTTTGGGATTGGTTTCGCAATATTTTTTATACTTTTTGGACATATCTCGATGGATTCACAGCCCCCGCAAAAGCCATGGGAAAGACGAGTGCCAGGAGCAATGACTGCCCCTGTAAATTACAGGTAAATCTCATTAGCCAATTCTCAAGATCTGTTGTGACTAACGTTAGCTACGTTAGCTAATGCTAAAGCAGATTCGTATGATGAAAAAGCAAAAAGTGAAGTTGACACAACATAGCAACAGTTACTGCAAATTGACTAGTTTGTTTTGCAGTCAACAATTTGATTTGATTTACTTTAATTTAAGTTGAGTTAAGATAAGATAAACCAGCAGCAGCGAAACAGTTATAAATATTCAAGTTGTTAGGCCTAACGAGGCCCTGTCATGAGCCCTTGTTTGATGCACGGAGCCTGTTTCTCGCTAAACTCAGCTCGTAGTCCCTCGGCTTTTTTTTACCTTTATTATTAGTGTAGGGAAACATCACACAGAGCATTAAACCAAACCTTCTCGTAGCGGTTGTTGGTTATCATTGTGGCTAAGTGTCACTGCGATGTTGAAAACAAATTCAAATAACTGTCTTAACTTTCTTTGCTGTTTACTCTGAAACATGTGGCACCAGATTCATCTGAGCTTGTCTGACTGTTTGGAATTGCAGCTTCATACCAATAACCTCGTTACTGGGCTTGAATGTTATTTAGTGTAGGGTAAGGTTTTATGGATTTAAGGTTTTTAGTTTTATTCAGACATCTTGCTCTTGGCTAAATGAAATCTCACTGTTGCGTTTCTGTGTGAAAGTAATACATGTAAAATATCCAAATGTGTTGTTAATGTTCTGTCTCGATCTTTCCTTATATAGATATACAGATTTTTTACCAGCTGCAGGCTCCTCTATTTCTGCTGGCCCTCCTGTTCTAAGCAGAATGGCCCCTCCAGTGCCTCCTCGTCCCATCCAGCAGTCCTACCGTCCATCCTACAGCTCTTTCACCTCCTCTTATAGCCCCTATGGGAGCTCTATCTATGGTGGCTACAGCCCATACAGCTATGGTGGTGGCTATGGCATGGGAGGGTATAACCGCTTGACCCACACAGAAGACATCGCTCCCAGTAGGTTTGTTCAGCAGGCAGAGGAAAGTAGCCGCGGGGCCTTCCAGTCCATTGAGAGCATCGTCCAGGCCTTTGCCTCAGTTAGCATGATGCTGGACGCCACCTTCTCTGCTGTGTATAACAGTTTTCGTGCCGTGCTGGACGTAGCCAACCACCTAACACGACTGCGTGCACACCTCACTCGAGTTTTGTCAGCTTTTGCTCTGGTTCGCACTTTGCGCTACTTCTATCGACGGTTACAGAGGTTGCTGGGACGGAGGTCCGCCGCTGAGGTTGAGGACTTATGGGAGGACAGTGCTACTGATGCCCTAGCTACAAGTACATCCAGAGGCTATGGAGCAGGGATGGAGGATCAGACTGTCAAGTCCTGGCCAATCTTCCTGTTTTTCGCTGTAGTTTTGGGTGGACCATACCTCATCTGGAAACTGCTAAGCTCTGCCTCTGGTTCTCAAGAAAATGGTGAGACTTTAACTCGGGACACACAATTACACCACATCTTAATACACATACATTTCCCAAATTTGTCCCTTGAGTAAAGCTGTTTTGTGTGTGTGGTGTTTTTTTTTTTTTAGTCACTAACTGGGCCAGCGGAGAGGATGACCATGTAGTGGCTAGAGCAGAGTATGACTTTTCAGCTGCATCTGAGGAGGAGATTTCTTTGCGGGCTGGAGACATGCTCAACCTCGCTCCTAAAGGTGAGAGTTATTTAATGACTGATGGCCTTTTCATTATTAAAAAATATTTTTTTATGATTTTTTTTTTGTTTTTTTTTTGAAGATGTTGGTTTCATTTTATTTTGATCAAACACTTAAAAAAAGTCATTATGTCACAAAATAACTTGTAAACTGTGGTTCACCTGCAACAGGTGTGATTATATTTGGTAGATTTCTTTCCTAAACTGGCATATAGCTGCATCACTATTAAAAATTATTACACAATTTTAAAGGCAACTGTGATAAAGTTAGTCATGTTTAAGACTAATGTTGATTATAGGAGTGATTTTATTTATTTTTTTGCTTTTCATGATTAGTGTTTTGCATGAACGTGAAAGTAAAACTGTATTGTCTAGGCTCTAGGAAAAGTAGATACAAGATACAGACTAATAGGATCTTCATAAGAAAATGTCTTTTCCTGTCCGTGTGGTATTGTAAGTGGAAATATATTAGTCTTCTGAGTAACGCTCAGACTGTCAATAACAGAACATCTCAAACACACAGTTCATTTGATTAACTTGCAGTGACCAAAAGTTCCTTCATGTTCTGTTGTGTTTAGAGCAACAGCCCAGGGTGCGTGGCTGGCTCTTGGCCAGCTTGGACGGTCAAACCACAGGGCTCGTCCCAGCCAACTACGTCAAGGTCCTGGGGAAGAGGAGAGGCCGTAAGCACACAGAGATGGAGAGGCTAGCTCAGGACCAACAAGAGAACACACAGGTGTCCCAGACAGCCCTGACTGCACACCCACAATCGCATCCCGCCCAAGGCCCGAGCCTTGGTTCAGCCTCTGCTGCAGCTTCCTCTGAGGAGCTGCTAGAATCAGTGTACAGAGAAACACCAGCTTCCTTCACTCTGGGAGCATCCAGTTCCAATATGCCTTCTAGCACAGTGCTAAACATCTCCGAGAAGACTGATCTGTGATGTTTGTGCATGTGTGCATATCTCTGGATGCAAGTCTGAGTGCTCCTAGCATTGTTGTGCCTCAGGCAGTACTTATGGTTAACTATGAAACTTAATAATCAGCTGACAGTAGATGGACCTCATCAAGAAATGTAGTAGTAGAAATCATAGTGGTCTAAACACATCTTTTCAAATTCATGAAACTTTAGGACTCATTTGTCAAAATGGTTTCCATTCGCTGGCTCCCAGTTGTACTTATCTATTTAGAATGAGTTTGTTTCAGACCAGTAGGTTATTTGTATGTGTCTTTACAGTCAGATTGCATAAGAAAGTTTATTCTTTACATATGGTTCACTGTTGTTCTTCAGATCAAGTCTGATAAAAGATGTCAGGTCTTCAGATAGTTCAACAACAGAAATTAGTTGAGTGTTTAAGTTCATGAAGTGCACTGATACATTGTATGTATAATAGCATAAGAACAAAGCCAACAGATTTTGTTTGATGCTGTAATAATGCAGCCTTGTGTTTGGTTTTGGTTCTCGGTGCAGGCGACTTATTTCTGTGTGTTGTCTTTTTTTTGTGAAGCAAGTTGGATTTGATTAATTTTGCACATTTCAGCTGTTCATTATTCACAAAGTAATTTTGTAAATATTTAATATATAAATATTTTGAAAATAAATACGTTCAAAAATGATTTTGTACTTTTGGCAATATCATTCTTTTGTGAGTATAGACTGAAAAGGCTAAACTGAACTTCAGGAGCTCCAGCTAAATTAGTTTTTATTTTATTAAAGTATTGTTAGTGTTATTGTACGTGTAATTAAGTGTATGCAAGGTTTATGGCAGCTACGGAGGATTTACGGCCTGTGTCTCTAGGTAACGGGACGCTTTTCCTGCTGCAGTGCGACAACAGGGACGAGCCGGAGGAACAGTTACACATGGAACCAACAGAGTATTTTTTTATTGTTTTAGGAGTTGACCGCTTGTGTTTATTTGTAGTTTGTATTTGTTTATGTATTTTGAGGGTGTAGCATGTCGATAACATTTCCTCCTTGTACATTAAAAATGTACAAACGTCAAAGCGATGTGTCTACTTAGCTAGCTGATTGAAGCTAATGCTGCCTTCAAGAGCTATCGGACATACAGTAGTTGTGTATAACCTATAGATGACCTGGAAGGTTGGAAGAGTTGGCAAAATTGCCGGTGGGCATAAATACTGTAGAAAAAACTAACATCATAGTGAGTAGCTAACTAAGCAATATTATTACGCGTCGTGTGGCGCTTGTAAAGAGGAGTTTACGAGGAGTGCCTGAAGGCGGCACTTCCTGTCCCGCAAAGTTAGCTAGCATTAGCAATGGATGCAGTTACCCGGTAGGTGAAGACCGCAGCATCAGCATCATCCACACACAATGACATAAAACATTCACCAGCGGGATTTACAGTGCGAGACGACGGGGGAGGAATATCTCTGACACCAGATAAGTATGTCAACAATAGCTCTAACGTTAGCTGGTTTAATGTGACCTAAAATCATCAGATGCAGTTGATGCAGCAGCTGGAGGAGGACAAGGGGACTCGGCCTGCGCCTCATCACTGACGCTACTGAGTTTCTCTACTGTGCTCCATGAATGCGTTATAAACCTCTATCAGCAAGTGTATGTGAGAAATCTAAATCTAAGACCCCTTCACGTGCTGCTCACGTTAAAGCTCTGCAAATGTTTAAGGATGTTAGGTGCATATAGTGGTAGGAAATCACAGTAACTTTGATTTTTAGTTAATGACGCATCACACAGCCCCACACAGAATGCTTTAAAATTATTTCACACACAATGTGGATCAGTTTAGATGAGCTTATTATGATGTATGTGGAAAATAAGGGATATTTTAAGATACATTTAAATGAAATGGGTTAGAAACATGCCTGAACACTTAAATAAGTTTTAAATTAAATCAATATTGATGCAATGTCTCAAACATTATATACATATATTTTGTGTATTATTACTAATGCTATCATGTGTAGGGATGGTTTCCTAGAAATGAAACTAGTAATAGTTTGTATTAATTGTTAATTATATTAATTGTTTTTATTATCAGTTAATAGTTTGGTCCATAAAGTGGCAGAAATGACTATCAAATATTCCTGAAGCCCAAGATGACACAATCAAATGGCTTGTATTGCCAGAACAGCAGTCCAAAATCCAAACACCACGAGTTTGCTGCCACATTCGACAAAGAACAATCCTCACAACAAAGAAGCTGGAACCAGAGGATGTCTCATATTCAAGTTTGAGCCACGATCACTGTAGCTGCTGTTAATTTTCTGACAAATGGTATCTGAACTAGCTCGGATGTGATGGCTGGACAGATGGAGGCCTTCTGTGTTGACAATTGCCTCTTGTGTGTTATCTCTCTGGCCCGTAGAGATGAGTCGCTTCTGCTCAGACAACAACAACTTTCCCTACGACAACAACATCCTGGTGTTGGACATGGTGCTGGGCTCTCTGTGGGGAGTACCCCAGCCCATAAACTGGGACAACGTAGCCAGGCTTGTTCCAGGATTCACACCCAAGGAGGTAACTGGGATGCTGGGTAACTATAAATGTTTCCATTCATCGACCTCTTCACCTGTCTTATTATATCCCATCCATCAATCCATCTATGAGTTGTTAACATGTGGCCTGACTTGTCACAAAGAAATAATATAATGCCCCTTATGTGATTTTTGCAGTGTGCTCGTCGATTTGAGGAGCTGAAGAGCACGGGCGGGTTTCCTCATGTGGACAACCAGTGTAATGCCCTAACAGAGGGAAGCAACTCCACTTCAGATGGCCTGTCCACTCTGCTGGAGACAGGCGAGGAGATGGAGACGGGAAGCAGCCAGGGCACCAGCAAATTTACAGGTCAGTCAGTACCGGCCGACACAACAAGTGCATTTTTATATGCTGCTGTTACAGCTCAGCTTCATTTTATATCCAACATGCTTTTGTTTTACTATACATTATTAGCACAGACTCTGCTCAATTGATATCAGAACAGTCAGAGCAGTACTGTACTAAAATGTGAGAGGAACAGTGTATAGCTGTGGTGGCTGTTATTTGAAAACGTACATTTACATTTTTTCCTGCTTGTGTGTGAGCAGGTTCCAAATCAATGTCCTCAGGAAGGGTCGGTGCTGTGGAGAAGAAAGAGAAGAGAGTCTCGATAGAAGAGGATGACAAACCTCAGAAACCACGAGAGTGAGTTGTAGTAACTCATCTTCAGTTAGCAGCTCACACATGAACATCTCCTCCATGTTAAAGTGATACTTTCTCCCTGTAGACTTGCAAGCAGCAGTAAAAAGATTGTAGTTACATAGTCTTATTCTGTCTTGCTACAGTCCCAACATGGTCATCCACGTGTGTGATGAGACCAAGAATCTGAAGCAGGACTTCATATGTCCCAGAGATCTTCTTGTTAAAGAGATGCGTTACTTCGCTGAGTACTTGTCTGTGGACTCCCAGAGATGGGAGGAGGTGGACATCTCTGTTCACTGTGACGTGCAGATCTTCGACTGGCTCATGAACTATGTCAGAAGGAACTCTGCAGGAGAGGGAAACAAGGACAAACCACGGCTCGGTAAAATCCCCAGAAAAGCTGTAAAACAATCACAGAAATCACAGTATTACACACGGCAACGCCTGAGCTCAACTTACATAACCTGTTATCATAAATCCGTGGATGGTGCTTGATTTTCCTGTCACTAAACGTGGCGTGTGTTTGGTGCGTCACTGGCTGCGTGTTCTGTGTTGTTTGTGGGGTTTGCTTGGTTGGTCACGTGGTGTTTGTCGGTTACAGAGCCCAGCAATGTGATCTCAATCCTGATCTCCTCCGAGTTCTTGAAGATGGATACGTTAGTAAGTGTTGTGACGTGCGACGCCAGCTGTGGTGATGCTGTTCAGGCCTCTTGTTTTTCAGATGTTACAGGGAGAACTTAATTTGCTATTTTAGAGTGTTGAACTGAATGGTGGAAATGTTCTGTGTCATTTATGATATAAATGAATTTCTGTTGAGCTGACTTGTCCTTGTGCAGAGAAAACAAGAGGCCTGTAGATAGAGCTTTGTTAATTTGATGTTGCATGGATGTTAAGAGTATTTAGATCTTCTTTTGCCTCTGAGAGTTATTTAGAAAGTGTTATTGTAAGTGTTCTCATCATTGCTGTACTTGTTCTAACATTGTAGCAGTAATGTTTCATTAGTGTTTATGACTTTAGGACCATAGAAATAAAATGCACCATCCCTGTCAAAGGCGTCTATAAGATCTTCATATGATTGTCTGTGTTCAGGTGGAGGAATGTATCCAGTACTGCCACAAACACATGAGTGCCATTGTGGCTACACCCTGCAACATGAACTGCATCAACAGCAACCTGGCAACACGCATCGCCGAGCTCTTCAGTCACAACGAGGCAGACGACATCAGGGACAAAAAAGACAAGTTCAAGAGGTAAGAAAATAAAAAAACAAAAACAAATATGGAATCAGAAGGAGGGAAAGGAAGCTTAGGGGAAGTGCTAAATTACAGTTACATTCAAAATTTAAAATACAATTACAAGTAGATTTGTATGTCCAATTAAACCATGAGAAACCTGAAAGAAAGATTAATTATTTAGAACAGGAAGGGGAAAGTCATCCTGACTGATTGAAGTTAGCTGTGTCTTCTTCTTTCTCTGGCTTGATTGGTGGTTTAACAACTGTATCCAGAAGCGTCATGTAACTGAGATAACAGTGCTGCCTCTGATGATGAGTCCTTCTTACACATTCAGCGTTCGGATTCCTTGTGAAATCTCTTTCTATTTAAAAAAAAAAAAAATGCAGCAGCAGGCAAAGTTTGCTCTTTTCCTCACTGCGTTTTCTTTTCTCCTTCCACCAAAAGCAAATTGTTTCAGAAGAAAATCGAGCGGCTTTTTGACCCCAACTACCAGAGCAGAGATTCACCAAGAAACGCCTCTACCCTCTACAGGTGACATGCTTCTATCTGCTTAGAAAGAGCAGGAGTCTGTTTATTTCATGTTCATAACAATTAGCAGCTTCTTTCTGCTACCTTCACTTTTCACCTTTGTCCTTTCCCAGGTGTGGTCTGTGCCTTAAGCTGCTGACCAAAGACACAGAGAGGAAGATTTCTTGTGTTCCAGGGAAAATCAACGTTGACGCTCGAGGAGAGATAGTCTACACACACAGCAGGTATTACAGCAGTCATTGCTTCTGATTCTACTTCACAGTAACATCGTGGTTCAAAACATTATAGCTCCTGTGTCGATTTAGCTCTTAACAGCAATACAAGGAGAAAGATTCATTCCATCTGCCTTTTGGTTGGGGATTAATTTCACTGCTTTGTTTCTGCTAGTTTGAGCTACTGGTCAGCGTGTGTGTGTGTGTGTGCTCATTTGCATGCATGTGTGTGCTTGCAGACAGAAGAGCTGGGATGTGCACGACTACATCACTGGCCTGTATGAGGAGCTCAAGTCCTGGGTTCTGGTCTACTGGAGAATCTGGGGTACCATCAACTACCTCACCTGCTCTCGATGCCAACAGGTTTGGACATGTCTTCATTTCTTTGTGTGGAGAAATTTTGTTCAAATGCTATTCTTGTGAGGACATTTTAACATTTTCAGATTTAAGACTAGATTTTTGAGTTAGGGTTAGATGGTTAGGATAAAGTTTACGGTCAGGCAGGTTACTTGTGATAGATAAGATAAGGATTAGATCTCTTAGATTAGGGTCTAGGGAAGCATTATGTCAATGAATGTCCTCACAAGTATAGTGAGGCATGATAGTTTGTGTGTGTGTGCAGCTTTTTGTATGTGCATTTGATAACTGTATAATGAGTTACAAAAACACACGCACTGCCCAAAGTATAGTATATGTGCAAGGAGAAATGATTCTGTAAAGCTGAAATATGTATCAAGTAATGTGTGTGTGTGTGTGTGTGTGTGTGTGTGTGTGGGGATGTAGGTGTTTGTCTGTGCAGAGTTGACCCATTGCAAGTACCACCCAGACAGCGTGCTGTACCCCAGCCTGGGTGCTGAGAAAGGCTGGCATGGTGCAGGAATTTACCCCTGCTGCAACCAGAAAGTGCTCCGCTTTGACCCCACTGGTATGCCCAAGGTATGTGTGTAAAGATACTTACTGACATTACGCAGTCACTAACCCCCTGCACAGACCTTACGTATCAAAGATAAATGTCTAACCCCAACCCTGTGGATAACTCTAACCTAAACCTTGCTGTATTGTTCACTGTTAAACTGAGCTCTTAACCATTAAATAGCACTGACCACTCACAGTATTAGCAGCTCTTAACCTGAAACCTCATCTAGTTTAACATTAGCTAAAGAATCTTTAGGATTATATATTTACATTAAAATGGTTGAAGGATTATTGTAATTCTTATTTATACTTGTTCAGAATGATCTACTTGGCTTGTGAAGTGGTGCAAATAAGTAATCTGCTCACAAAATGTCCATGTCCTACACTCACTGAATGCTGGAATGGCTACTGACCCTTAATAGTCTGAATGAACAGAATGTAAAGCTGTTTAGCTATTTGTCAGTCCGACCTCTTTATGTTCCCTGATAGATCCAGATGTTCAGTGTACATACAGATATTTGTGGTGAAACATGCTGCAACTGAAAGAAATACACGCACGGTAAACACCAGGCTGAAAACAAAATGCGCTGTTATTCTGGATTTGTGTGTGTTTGTGTGTCCAGGGCTGTAAGATGCGAGACCACATAGTGAACGCACCAGATGAAGAGAACTGTGACAAGGCGACCTCGGCCCAGGTCAGAGTCCTTAACGATCTTCTGCTCCACAGGAACGCAGTGTGTTTGTCCATCACACCACCAGCAGATAGGTGAGCACGAGTCAAAGAATCGTGTGTGTTTTATGAGAGGTGTAAGCAAAAACAGTTTTCTGATGATGTGTGTGTGTGTGTGTGTGTGTGTGTGTGTGTCAGCACTGACGAGAGTGCACCCAGCGCAGAGAAGGTTCAGGACTGTGATGTT
>JAUBNQ010000007.1:2923752-2950706 GCA_032353495.1 Ctenopoma kingsleyae | reverse complement strand
CGTCCAGAAGAGTAAGTGGGACAGTTCTCGCTCCATGCGCTACAACCAGGACGCTCAGAGGGAGGAAGGTAAAACAGGACTCACGTTTAACACGTTTATATTTTTAGGCTTTATCCAGTATGTAGCACTCTTCTCATCTTTTATTGTTGTGAACCAGACCAGCGTCGTATGGTGGAGGTCATCGGCTACCTGACCAAGATGAGATTTGGAGACCAGGAACAGAGCAGAGCTAAGGATAATAAAGAGGTGTGTGTATGTGCGTTATCATGTCATTATGGTTGGTGTTGTGTTGTCAGCATGTTGTCCAGTTGTTGTCTAGTTTATGGAGCTGCCTGATGTCAGATTGTTTTTCTGCTGGACTCTGTGTGTGTGTGTTTGTGTGTGCGCATGCACCTCTTGCAGCCTGCAGGGGGAATTTACGCCAGACTGGAAGCCCAGTTTAAGAGCACTTCTCAAGCCAGACAGAGTTCAGAGAAGACACCCAGGTAACTCCCCCACAGTGCTGCACATAGACACACACTCATGTTCACTTGTTGTCTGTCCCGTATTGAACAGTGTTCTTGTCTTTCTGGCTCTGCAGATCTAAAATGCGCTACGCTCAGATCCGTACAACATAAAGAGCTCAATGGGAAAATGATGAAGAGTCGAGAGAACAAAGAGGAAGAGGCCAGATCCAAACTTCCTGCTGGCAGCCTCTCTTACACAGGCCCCACTTCCAACCCAGCTGTGGTCTCCCCTCACGCTCACCCCCACTGTTAGTCCACTCACCCACTCACTCCCTCATCTCTGCTTAACTCAGGTTACTATGTATGGATCACCATTAACCACATCCTCCGTCACTCACTTAGCTGTTTAATTGAACTCCGGATCTGAGCACATTCACCCAGTTTCTTCAGGTTTTTTGAAAGCAGATGGGGGGGGCTTCTGACTATCATTGTACCTGAAGATATCAACTGTTTAGATCCAGTAACCTCGTCAGTCGTGGGACTACAAAACTAGATTAAGACAATAGACCAGATGAGACATTTACTGCAACAAACTCAGAGCTCGTCAGAGAACATTCGAGTTGTGCACTAATTTTCAGCCATATGAGCGAAACAGATGCTACAGATGTTGACCCCCAGATGTCCCCCCAGTTCTGCTAGAGATACAGATACAGTTCAAGTCACTTGTAACTTTACTAGAATGTGACTCTACTGTACAGCACCAGGAATAATAAAACATGAATGAGCAGACCTTTCGTTGACGTGTTCTTTCAGCTTGTTGTCCACCGGGGGGCAGCACATCACCTGGAAGGAGATCCTGACTATTTAACACGTCACCTTTGCCCCAGTTTGACCACAGCCTGTGAACCCGGCTCCCACTAACAGCCATGTGCTATCAAAGAGTTTAATCAGAGTCAAAGAAGCTGTGTGATATTTCCCTAACGTTAACAGCGTCTGAGAGAATAAAAGGTGTTAGTGTAGAAACGCTGACAAAGTCCTGGCCAGATGGTTTTGAGAGGGACCAGCCAGTGGGGGAGCTAACCTGGCTCTTCCTGTCTAATTTAGTCACAGGGGTAATAATAACAACCCTGCCTGCCCACAGCACAGACAGAGCAGGGCATAAAGGGGTGTAGAGCGAGCGGGCAGGCCGCCCCAGCTGTTCCCTCTTCTCGACAGCAGATGCCAAGAATGGTTGAGGATCTCTGGATCTGGGTCAGGAGGGTAGGGTGGAGGGGGGTCCAGTTACAGCCAGGCTGCAATTATGGTCCCAGAAAGATGATCAAATATAAAGCATCAAAGCAAACATATAAACTGGTGAGAGTCCAGGAGGAAGAGGTGCAGAGAGGCCGGTGTCCAGGTTCTGACGCCTGCTGTTCTCAGCTTCCAACTGAGTGAACCGAGCTACTGTAAAGTTAGAACAGTCAACGCACAGCATTAGTCCACCAGCTTCATGATGAGTGTTTCAACTTCCAATAGTAAAGCATCATCATAACCTTTAATGTAATACCAGTATGTTAACAGGGATTAGAGGCAGGATCAGCTTTACACGGCACTAGCTTTGGCCAAAGACGCCTGAGTGGAAGTGGCCAGATGTGTTCGCTGAGAGACATCATCAGTGTCTGCCTTTCTTTTTAGGATTTCTGTTTGTGTGCGAGTCTGGATCAATGTCTGACACTCAACTGGAACTTTTTCTCCATTACTAAAAATGTGTTTTAACAATGAATTTGCCAACTTGTGACATTCTATGATGTCATGATTCTATATGTTATGTTTTCATTATGTTTCCACATGCACAGAAAGGTTTTCGTACCGTTTCACCCTCAGCAAGGCTAGAAATTCTTAATAGAGACAAAACACACACTCGCACCATAAAAATGGGCCCCTGCTGTAAAATGAACAAATGTTAGCAGAGGCAGGGTTATAAAATTCTCAACTTTAATCAGTTCAAAAAGTTCACAACAAATATAACACCTTGAGAAGGGAAATTTGCCATTAGAGATCGGCTGCTTATTTGGATTTATACATTCTTTTCCTAATTCAACTCGTTGGCAATTTATTTGCTCTGGATAAAAAGCATTTTGTTTATTTGGACAGAACTCAAACACGTACAAATGAAAAATGCAAAAATACAAAATTAAATGTAAACCCAGTTTATTTTTCATTTTGCTCTAGATGTAGTGTCTTGGAGCACTACTGCATGGTAAACAATCTAAATTAGTACTATTCAAAATGTTCAAAGCCATCTGAGTTAAACAGGATTTGTTATAAAGATGCAACCAACAGAGAACCGATAAATACCTCCGCCACTTCCTTAAAACATCCCATTAATGAAGGCTCACAAATGAGCAACAATCCTCTTAGAGGAAAACAAAACGCTGATGTCGACTAGGCGACAGCACACACGCGCACACACCCACAACAAAAAGAAACTATAGAATAAAAAGGAAAAAAAATGTTCCCATGGTAATAAAGATGCTATACAAATGGGATGATATGCACATATTCAGTTCTGCTTTCCCTACAAAAAGAAAAATAAACTAACGCTGGCAGCAGCCAAACTTTTTTTTAGGTGAAGCATAACTCAGGAACAACAACAGATGCTGGTACATGAAGCAGCATCAGACAGATTCACATTCTCCCACAGTGCTGTGGTGCGGCACTCCTCTAACGACCACTTCCTGTCCATTGCACCACAGGTCTAGAAGTCTCTAAGCTGTATGCCGTCTTTCACAAAAAAATTTTAAAAAACCCTGCTCAGACTGAATATATATAATATATTTATATATAAACAAATAAATGGGCAAAGTGGATGAACTGGGGAGAAAAAGAACAAAGGTCGTGGAGGGAACAGAGCAAAAGCAAGATGGTTAACATGTCCTAATCATTACAAGCTCATCATGCAGGTCTTGGGATGGACCAGAGACCAACAGAACAAACTCAGTTCAACAGTTCTGGAAAGATATTACACAAAAAGTCTCCATAGAAAACGCAGATTATGTAAAAAGGGCCACAGGGTGACGCGGTTATCATTTACATGTTATTGGCATTGTTTTGGTCAACAAACATCCAAAGGGACGGCCCACTCTGTGAAGGGGGAGCAGCCTCCCACCACGCTTAAGTGCTTCTCTTGGGTTTTGTTGTATTTGCTGTGTTTAGGGTTTAATCGTTTGTCATGTGGAGCACTGTACAGTTTTGGGTAAGCTGCCACTCAGTCACACATCTCCTCAGGGATCTCGTGAGGGTTGAGGATGCCCGGGACCGACATCTGGATCTTGTGTTTCTCCTCCTGGGCCTGACGGAGCGACGCCTCCCTCTCCTCCAGGAACAGGTCTGAGGTGTCCTCGCCTGCAAATTCCTGCAAACAGCAGCAGGGATCAGGAAACACTGGTCACAGTTTTCACTACCAAACTATACACTCGTTTTCTCTTTCCACTTCTCCTGCTGCACAATCCTCACTGGTTGTATTATTTAAGTTCTGAATTGAAAATGGTCCAACAAATTTTAAAACAAATCAATTTTAAAATCTACATGATTAACTTATTATGAATTTGTTTATTTTATAATTAACTAAATAGTTACCACAAACCAAAAAGTCTTGAAAAAACTGCACGAATCCAAACTTTCCATCTCTCTCAGGTTTTCTTGCAACAACAAAGCTGGCACAGCAGCCACAAACCTTGCATACACACAGGACAACGTAGCCATGTTGGAAAATGTTATTTGTGGAAACAAGCTAAGCAGATGGCTATGTACTCACTGATAACCTCTGTGAGAGCAGACAAAGGCCATGCAGCGCAGACAACAAACAGCAAAGCCAGAGCTATGCAGGCCCTTGTTCAGTTTAGATATCAGCAAACACATGACAGTAAATTAACACTTTGCATGTTGCTTTGTCTCAGGGAGGAGCTTCTAGGCTCTTTTTATGTTGCATAATGGCTGAAAAAAAGACCAGTCTGATTCATTACAATGACACCTGCGGTGAGCTCATGTTGACTGTTACAGTTGGACACTGACAAGCTCACCTTTATCTGGACGAGGAAGTCCCTAAGGTGCTCCTTGAAGGCAGGAATGTCCTGGTTTAGGCTGAACAGCCCGGTCACAAACACCTTCACTTGAGCACTGAAACAGACACAGTGATGATGATCAAAGGTGTATTTTACTGCAGCACAGATTTTGTGTGTGTGTTTGTGTTCATACTCACTCTTGTAGGTGGGGGAAGGCCGTCTTGAGCAGGTTGGCCACATACTCCTGGATGAACACCTGGTTTGTGGGGCTGGCAGGGTTCAGCGCTGTGGTGATCTTCCCCTCTTCAACCAGGTTGAACATGTAAGCCAGGATGGACGCATGCATCGTCAAGCCTGCAGCACACACAAACACACACATTTGCTCCACTAACTATTCATGTCAATGTCCATTTTTACGTGTTATGTAGATCTGGGACCCCTGGGTGCCTCCACATTTGCGTGAACTCACCAGCAGTGTGCGACGTGTCGGTGACCACCGAGAAGATGTGCTGCAGGATGTCACAGAAATATGTCTGGTAGAAACTCTGAGCAGCTGCTTCCTCCTGGGCAACGTTCTGCAGCATCGTGTAGAGGATCTGCAGACCTGGACGAGCACAAACATGGACACAGCTTCAGCTGCATGTTCAACATCTCGCAGAGCATTAAATCTTGACATGATGATGTTCAATGCAAACATTAATAAGTGTGTGTGTGTGTGTGTCCCAGCAGCCTCACCAGTGTCAGCAACGTTCCTCATGGTGTGTTTGAAGGCCCAGATGATGGAGTCAAGCACCAGTTTAAACTGGGCTGGGGGGATGGCGAGGAATGCAGGGAAGCAGTGAGAGTTGACAGCTTGGAGCAGGTAGAAGAAATGTGTCCTGTGCTCTGGATATTCCTCAAAGTTCTAGAAGAGAAACAACAAACAAGTCGTGTTAGTCTGGTACATTTATTTCAAGCAGAACTTCACCATCAATTACATGTGGTTTTCCAGACTTGTGTATTTAAATGCACAATATAGGGTCTTGGCTGAATTAACGCATGTGCACAGATGACTGGGGCATTTTCCCGCTAGTAGGTTAATCATGCTCCGAATCAGTTATATTTAGATTTTTTTCCTCCAGTTTATCACATCCTACCTTGTTGATCATGTTCAGGGTGCACTCAAAGACAGCATCAAAGATCTGGGGTATCTCGCTGGTGATGTGTCCTCCCAGCTTGTTGACAATGGTCGCCATGGTGCTGAGGACTTCGGGTTCACGAGCAGCGGGGACGTTGCGCTGGTAGTCAATGAGGACAGCGTCCAGCAGTGGCGGAACAAAGTTTTCCCCAACCTGAAAGACATGAGGACAGATCGGAACAGAGGAAGGAAAACGCTTTAAAAACATTCATATAACAAAGTCTGAAAGGCTCAGGTGTACCAGAGATAAAACAAGGTCCTGGTGTGAGAAACTAAATATATCACCACTCGTTTGTTATGTCTGATTATTAACGCACAATGTTCATCAGGCTAAAGATGAGCAGTAGCTCAGTAGCTGTTCTTCAAGACAACTTTCTTTCTTACCATCTGTGGGTCGTTTGATCGGCTGACCCAGCCCGAGATCAGCTTCAGCGTCTCTCGTTTCACTGTCCTCATACTCCGGATCAAGGGCTGCTTTGTCACCATCTCACCTGCAACATAACGGAAACATGCATATTAAACTATTATATAAATAGCACTGAGACTTTAATAATACACAATTTTCATGTGCACTTCATAAGAAAACTGTCTCCAAGAGTCTCATGATCTGCACATTAGCAGTCCTGACAGACTGCAAGTCAAAAAAACATACAACAATGCATGTGCATGTTGAAATGTTTTAACCAGGGCTGTCAGCATCAACGCATGTGATTAATCCAGAGATTTTAAGATTTTAATCATATGACTAACTCTGATCTCAACTTCTTCCTGTAATCACTGCGCTCTTGTGTCTGATTGTGTGAGATCAGGAAACATCAAACGCGGATAAATCGGTGACCCCGTGAGACTGTTCAGCAAATTAAGAAATGTTCATTTCTTCTAAATCACAGCTTGCGACTGGGTTTAACTTCTAACTTCTTATTGAAGCTGTGTGTGACCACTAAGTTTTTCTTACTCTCACTTTTTCTTTAAGTAGTACTTAATTTTGGTAATTTTGTAGTAATTTTGCTTCAAGCATGATACAAAGCTATGAAACAGCTACGACTTTAGAGCCCAGTCAAGTCTAGGTTGTCTGGCAGCAGTTGAGACCTTTGGGCAGTAATTGTCTCCTGCACCAGTCACGTGAGCTACCGTTTGTGTTTGCGTGGTCAAACCAGACGCCACTAGAGTTTAAGTGCACGTTTGACACATCATTTATGGTAATCACATTGAAACAGCTGAGAGGAGCTGTTGGACTCAATGCTGTCTTTGCCTGGTGCTCGTGTTAGCCACAATGTTAGCACTGTTTTCTTACACTACTTACATATTATTTTTGTCTTGTCTCCATTCTGACACTGTTTTTTGTTTATTCCACTGGGAACCCAAAATGCTGCCACACAAACCACTTAAAACTAGTGTGGCACAAGAGCTTGTCACACCCCTATTAAGCGCACAAGGACTCTGATGAGTCATCAAAACAGACGCATGTTAGGGAAAAAAAACTGACATGGTCTTTCTGCCCTATAAGCCAAATGAACAGAAAGCACTAAAACGTTGCTGTGTAGAACCAAAAAAGCACTAAATGACAGTTTGTGTTACTCAGTGGAGCTAGACCTGTCATTTTCCACACTAAACACTAATACATGGTACTGAACTCATTTAGCTGCTGTTTACAGAGCTGCTACAACCTCCCCGTTTTACTGTGAAGTTCACAGGGCATTTCCCAAGTTGTTACATATGAAGTCACACTTTAATTAAAACGTCTTTAATGACTGCTGTGTGACGACATCTTGACACGTTATCAGCCCCGTACCGTTTGTCTGAATGGCAGCAGAGATGTTCTCACTGAGGCACTTGTAGACGTTGAGCATGTCAAGGTAAATCCGTCCCAGCTGGATGACAAAGGGGTGTCCCACAGCCTTGCAGGCTCGGACATTGGTCTTCAGGATGCTGCCCAGCTGTTTCACAGTCTCTGGGTCCTTCAAGATGTCCACGTTCTGAGGGTGGAGAGATGAGAAGCAGGAGCAGATTAAAGATTAACACTCTTCTTGTTCAGGAAAGGCTTTTCAGTATGTGACAGTCGAGTGTCTCACCTTGGTGGCCTGCTGGATGATGCTGTCCCACACTTGATTGGGCAGCAGCATGTATTTCTCTATCAGGTGCTCCTGAACTGCCTGGTCTGTCTGGGCCCCTATCATGTAACCTACTGCCTCATAGAATGTGTGCACCTGAACACAAGCAGAAAACAATCAGCATGTAGACATCATAATGGAAGAAGAGGAATTGTTGCATCTCATTAGTTTTCAAATAAACTGTGATTCATTAAATGACCATGTGTTTAATACTGTGCTGACCTGTTGTGGTTGGAGGTCACAGATGATGGTGTTAATGTTGTTGAGGATCTCGTCGATGAAGGGCATCACCTCTCCCACCTGCACCTGGATAAAGTGGCGCCGGCACTTCTGGGCGATCTTGATGAATGTGTCACAGGCCATGTCCTGAACTCCATCGTGGGTCTCTGTTTAAGAACAGACAGAGGATGATATTATGTTATATTCACAGACTTCATTCATTTTTTTAAACTGATCTTCACTACCAGTCAAAAGTTTGGACATATACAGAAATGACTATGTTTTTGAAACAGAAGCAGATTTTTAACATCAAATTCTAATATGAAATCCAGTGTAGACATTGTTAATATTAAAAATGACTATTGTATACAGAACCTTTTCTTTTAAAGGAATATTTACATAAACATACAGAGGCTTGTTAGATGTTTGCTAATGGAAGTTTATTAAATTAAGAGGATAACTGATTATTATAAAACCATTTTGCAATGATGTTAACACAGCTGAAGGCATGCATCTTTTCATGGAAAAGATGGTAAAGCCTATGTGTGTCCAAACTTTTGACTGGTAGTGTATGTCTAAGGTCAAAAAGTGTCTCAATAAAAAAGAAATCGAACCGTGCATGAACTCAAACAGCTTGTTGACCACAGTTTTCAGGAACTTCCAGTGGGCCCTGAGGAAACGTGGATATTGGCCGACGATGTACATAATGTTGGAGGCTATGATGGCCTTGTTGTCCTTTCCTCTCTTCTGCTCGCACAGACCCAGCAGATCCTGAGACACAGAAAATCCCTCAACTTCAGACATAACCAAAATTCATTATTTAATATTTGTTAACAGTGATATAAACACACTTAAAAGCATCTGATTAGTCCCACACAGCTTCTGACTGGGGCAACAAGGTCCTGGATCTGCGGGAGTATCTCACTTCTCACAATGCTCCTGGATCTCCTCTGCCTAAACCTAAAACAGTACATTTAGGGGAAATGTCAGTGCTTTTTCATACCTTGATGACAGTGACCAGGAACCTCTTCTCATCCTCCTCGTGCATAGCTCCGCTGATGGATCCGATGGCCCAACACAATGTATTGAGGTTCTTCCAGGACCATTCAGTACCGTTCACCTGGTTGTGAAGCTTCTCTGTCATTATACGTTCTGTGTCCGCATAGTCCAAGTGAGTGAGGTACACTGTAGGAAGATAGAAGTTTTAATCACTCAGTGATTAAAGAGTGCAGTGGCTCTTAAAAACAAACATGACAAACATCTAAGACACCCTAAAAAACATCCAGTGGCCAGTTTGGTTATGGGGATCATCGTATCCATTGAGAACTAATTTAACCAATGGTCGCTGCTCTCCAGCTACTGTTTTGTGACCCAGCCTGTAGAGCACAATTATAAAAGCTACAGTTTTTTTTCAAACAGTCTCCGTTGTTCTGGCTCACAAAGGTTACAGTCTATCCCCACACATTTCCCCTAGTGTTTTGGAGGATGAATGAGTTCCTATGCAGCTACATATTAATGCAAACATGTGGATTGACGCATACATTAAACTTCCAAAATCTAATGAATATTTAAGACAGCTGGCCAAGTAAAAGTACACCAAGAATAATGAGAAGTGTTGCCCTTATTACTTACCGAGGGTTTCCCTCATGTTCTTGTAGAGGTTGATCGAATCTGTGTCCTTCATGAACTCTCTGACCACCTCCCCCTGGTCATTCTCCACCACCAGCACCTCCTCTGGCTTGGCCATTCGACTTACCATCAGTAGACGCACCTGTCAAAAGAGATAAAAACATGTTAGCACATGCACACTTCGAAGAACTGCCTCGCTTATCTGATACTCACATGCCCCCTCCCCCCACCCCCACCCCACCAGGTACCACTGCGAAGTCTAAATACTAGAAGAATGTACAATTGTTTTATCACGAAGTTTATATAGCACACACAGTATTTTACCTTCCATAACACTATCACCACAGACAATATCTGTTGTTATTTTGCTTTACTGCTGCTGATTTCCAGTTACTTTTTTGGCAGCAGTTTATCAGCCACCTGTTGCTTCACCAGTGCCAACTGATTCTAGTATAACCAATAGCTCCGGCTCTGCATATTCTATAAACTGAAACCGTTCTCCATGACCATCTTCTATGCCATATTTACCTTATGAGTAAGAAATGTTTTCTAATAGAGAGAGCTAATTACATCTGTAGCTGATTCAGATTCTGTCCGATTCTGATTTTCTTTCTTTCTAAAAACTATAACTGACAGGATACACAAACATTTCTGTAACTTTTCTTTAATGAACAATTTAATTGTAATTAAATGCTTATTAAATAACTTTAGTATCCATGTATCACTCAAACAAATCACAACATAAAAGTGCTCCACATTACTGGACAAACCTTTTTATAAAGAGTAAGTAACCACTGTGATATACTGCGGTGCCACCATGTGTGCACTGGGTATGTGCAGTACCTTGGAGAGTACGGGCAGATAGAGCTGCCTGCGTGGTGGCACGTCAAAGTGCTGGTTGCCTGAGAGCAGTGGGGACGTGGATGTAGAGAAGGGACTCTCTCTGTAGAGCTCGGCTGCCAAGTGGTTCCAATATTCCAGACAAATTTTAAAGATCTCCGTCTCTTCAACCTCTGACACCAGCAGCATGTAATGCAGGGCCTGAAAGACGACCAAGGGAACAATATGACTATGAATGTTGATGTTCATAAGACAATGTCTGTTATATAGACTTGGTGGCTGCCCACCCTTAGCCTGGTTCTGTATCTGTAAGCACTGTATAGTGCCTTGAGATGACTTTTGCTGCAATTTGTCTATATAAATAAAGTCAATTGACATTTCTCCAGTGTTCCCTCTCTCACCTCCATTAATGTTTCTCTGAGGTTGAGCCGCTTCTCAATGAGCTGCCCGTGCTCCTTAAGAAAAGTGCAGAGGAACAGACTGAGGTTTTGGATGAAGTTCTGCTCGTCATCCTTCCCGTTAGCGTAGGCCAGCCGGATGTTGGTGTTCAGAGGCAGCATCTAAACAGAGGTAGTTCAAATTAAAAGTCTGCTTAGGATCTGAGATGAAGAAAAGCATCAGTGTTGAAAGTGTGACCTGTTATGTAGCTCACCTGTTTGAGCTGACACATGGTCAGTGTGAAGAGGGTGACAAACTGCTCCTCATACTGACTGACGCTAACGCCGGCAATCTCTGTCAGGCATTTCAGCGTCACATTGCGGAACATGGGCACGTTCAAGAACTGAAAACAGTTGAAACGAAAATAATTCATTCTGACTCTGGAAACCGTTGTAAAATAAAAAGTGGAACTGCTACATGACATTATAGAACATATCCACACCTTATACACCAATGTGCTGATCAGTTTGGTTTCAAAGATGTAGCCCAGAGGAATCCAGTTGAGAAAACGCAGGAGGGTCTCTAGAGTGGCATGGACCAGTGGAGCATTCTGGGAATTTTCCTAAGATGCAACCAATGAAACAAAATGAAGGACAAACACTGTACTGTGACACAATCTCAAATATTGTATAGCAGTTGTATGAATAAAGAAATGACATCTGCATACCATTACAAACTGGCAAAGCTGGAATATCTGGGAGAATTCATTGCACATACTGTAGGAAACAAAGAAACATTGTTCAACACAGGTTTGAATTCATCCTGATGTACTATAAAACATACTGACTCCATGCATCACAGTCATCTACTGAGTTGAGCCTACAGATCATGGTTATGTGAGGATGTTTTGATTCTACGATGACTTCAGCTACACTCAGATAAAAAAAAAAAAAACTAATGCTCCATGTGTCTTTGAATTTAGCTTTAAACAGTAACAGTAACACTGAAGTACCAACAAGCACATATACAAGAAATTACTGCATTCAGCTTTCTCCTCAGTCACAAGACTTCAAACCCAATCGACATCTGAATAATTAAAAAAGACAAAATAATCTGTGGCCAAACGTGAGCAACAGGATGATGTGATGTAATGAAACTTGAGATGTCCTCCAAATGTCCTATAATGTATAGTCCAACAAGCCGAGCAACTAATTTATACTGTGTTCACAGACTGTAATTAAAACTGAAAATCAACTGCAACTGACTTGACTTTGTAAAACAAAGTTTAGTAACATTCATTGTACAACAAAAGCAATTTGTCTGCAACTCTGTTAGATACATCACAATATTACATCATCTCATCAATTAACTGCGGGGATATTTTCTAACACCAACACACTGAGATTATAAAATATAATGTACAGAATGATTTGAAATTAGGAAATTAGTTAGTTATTAGTTAATTATTCTGACCTGTCCTTTAGGTGCTTGGCCTTGACCTGGGTCATCTGGCCACTGGAGAAGTCAAAGACCTCTTCACTGAGCAGCTTGAGAATAATCATGTTGTTCTGACAAAGGCTCTCACTGGTGCGACTTGCTCCCACAATGTCACTGATGAAGGTGGGCCAATGTTTGGGCCACTCCTGCTTCAGGATCTAGACAGATAACAGGGGAACACACACAGTGTATTAAATATCTATTTGTGTTATGTGGCTCAACTTGTTAATAAAAAACTGAGCAGCCTCCTGGAGCTTTGCTGTCCCTCAAGACAAAAACTGTGTTAGCTCATTCTGACTTTTATTAATGCAAAGTCACTCACGGAGCCAGTGAGACTATTTCTCTCCCGTGAATATACATCACACACACACACACACCAAGGCAGTATCAAATTGTTTCACATCAGCAAAAGTCAGAAAGTGGACATCAGTAACTCAACAAAGTCTAATCTGTCAGCCTCTGGGCCTTTTTCATATAGATACAGTGATTCACAATAAAGTGATCAGTGAACAGCTCATTTCTATAGCTAAGAGTTCACAGAATTCAGCGCTTTAGTGGAGTAAAGGTACAATTATTACTGACCCCATTTTCTGTATAATATGTTGTTCTATACTTAAATTATGCGTCATGGTTGATGGACCTTTGCTGATTCAAAACTGCAACATCAGTAATGAGCAAGGATCTTAGAAGCTGGTGTCTCTAAATAAACAAACGCATCATTCTCCTGCAGCTCGCTCTCTTTAGGATAATCTTTTCATCGTGAGGGCGCAGCCACACTTTTTAAACATGGGCCAAGGTGTTCAAGTGAAATTCACATGGATTTTAAGAAGGAATAGTAAATTTAACTGCCAGTTTTCAAGTCACACATAAGAGTGACATCTTCAGGTTGAAAATTATCACTACAAAAGGTGAAGGGAGCCTGGAGAAAAATAAAAAATAAAGAATGTCAACATGTCTGTCTCTCTTTCTGTGAACTACAAAATGTCAAACTGAGACTGTAAGTATGATGAAGACATTTTTTCCTTGTTAATCACTGGTTTGCACTGTACACACCCTCACTGTAGCTACTGAAGCAATTAATCCATGATCCACACCAATCAATGATATTAAGGTTAACCCACTGTTTGACAAATACACACTGTTGTGTTAAGAGTTTATATATCTTCATATCTGTGAGAACTTGAGCAACCATCCTGATTCCAGCAGGAACCACAATGCTGTACTGTGCTTAACACACATGTACATATTATAATGTTG
The DNA here is from genome assembly GCA_032353495.1 of Ctenopoma kingsleyae. Taxonomy (NCBI): domain Eukaryota; kingdom Metazoa; phylum Chordata; class Actinopteri; order Anabantiformes; family Anabantidae; genus Ctenopoma; species Ctenopoma kingsleyae. The sequence goes on along the minus strand of JAUBNQ010000007.1, from coordinate 2,937,109 downwards.
TATAGTGTGCTCTGTATTAATAAGTGTGGTCAGTGCTCTGCCCATGTTAGTGGCTTCAGTTGTTCCAGGCAATGAGCAGGATGAGAGTAAGTGGCTAGAAGTGAGTTCCCTGCTACACCGTGCTCTCCCGCTGTCAGCGTGAATAACTTCACTGAAACTGTTTATTGCCACTCTCCACAATTCACTCACATGCACCACTGTGGGGTTAGGAAAACATTGCAATGATTTTAATAGAGTCCAATAAGCCAGTTCCCACAACAATAGGCGTTACAATGACATTACTGATTAATTAAAAAAAAAAAAACTCAGATCAAAACACTCTGTTTTTAAACGTCACACATTCAACTGTCTGGGGGCTTACCTGAACAAGGATCATGTTCAGCTTCCCAATGTACACCTTTTCTTTCTAAAACGTAAAAATAAATAAGACACTAGTGTTAATGAGCTTTCTGTTGTATTATTAATGTGGAACATGACAAATGATGCTGAAATAGAACAGAAACAACAAGGAGCACACATCAGTCAGTGCTGTGAGTAAAAAGGACAACAAAATAACAGAAGTTCAATAATGTCAATATTGTTCAATTTTGACATTTAAGACCGAAAGCAGATTCATAAACAAACCCTCTGACATAAGGGAGCAAAGACGAGTGTGGAAGAGAAACTTTATCATCTGTAATGTGAAATCTCACTTCCTATCTAATCACATAAAAAGTCTGGTTAACTTTATCTAAATAAGCTTGGAAAACATTGTGCAGTTAGGTCCAATGTATAATATTTTGCAGTTACACGCTAGAGAATGATGCAAAATGCAGAATCAAAAAAAGTCCGGTGGAGGTACATGGTTTTGAGATGGAAAACGTTTTCACCTTTTTAAAAGGTTCGCTTCACCATCATCAAGTCTAAACCACGATCCACAATTAACCTCACGGTAAGACAAAAATTAACTGGTAAGAAAGTGCAGCCGCTCTCACTCTTTTCTGATTACAGTTCCACTTTAGTTTTTTTTTCTACCTCAAGTTTCATTTTAAGGTCATTTTTTAAGTTTCAGTTTTGTTTTTGTTTGATTTCAGCTCAAATTGTAGCCTTTGTACAACAGTAACTAACAGCAGTATTACTGCTATATAGTCACAGAGCTGAGTTGTAAAGCAGAGTCACAATCAACCAACATGACTTTGTGAAAGTTACTATAATCACTTGTATATTTAAACTTCAACTGATTTCATTTCAAAACCGAATGCCATTAGTTTGTTCACTTGCTGCCTCTTTTGTGTAACTGATGTTTTTTCAGGTGAGACTGTGACAGGTCAGTTTGAACCCAGTCACCATTTTTTCCACTGGAGCTGATTCACTCCAATTATCTCAAAAGTTGTAGCTTCTGCTTGCTCGACAGGTCTGAAATATCACCATTACTCAGTTCAGTGGAACTGACTGTTTACCTGCTGCCTCAATGTAACAGACACACACAAAAGCGAATAAGATTCATTCTCATTGGTAAAAACACCTGTCAGTGAAAAATAGCAACAGACTGGACACAGCTCTAGTTAAGCTCAGTAAGACTTTAGACTACGTATTGTCCAATTTATTTTAGTTAATATCAAAACTAACTTTTCTTAATGTCAGCTCCCCAGGAAAAGAGCTTAAATATTTACTAAACTTTTCATCAGAATGATTTAATGACACAAAGTCTTTATTAACATTTCCAACTTCTACTGTACAAGTTCTACACTACACATCCACAACAACTGCCCAAAATGTAACTCAGGTTTCAATTGAATTTAAAGTTTACTCACCTCCACATTAGATGCATCTGATGAAGTCTTGATAATGAGACCAACAACATACTTTTTTATACCTGACAAATACACAAAGATGTCAGGACAACATAATCAGGACGCTCCCATAAAATGCATAAATCTTACTATATACTGTGATGACATCACAGCTGCTGGATCATAATTAGCTGAAGCTCATATTATCCCAGTACTGTAGTCCTCCATTTACTTTCTTTAGCAAAGCTAGTCTGTAAACACATGAATGTGGGCCGCAACTGCCACTGAACCTCCACAGGGCAAAATGTTTTGGTCAGTTCAGTGGAAGTTACATTTCCCCAGGTGTGTTCAAGGCCAAGATTGTCAATTGAGCAGAGCATCATAAAAAAATGTTTTCAGCTCCCTCGCATTTGTTTCTAGACTCCACCTACGCTCAGTTCTGAAAGTTATGTGCTGTGATGTAGTGAGAGGAGCTGAAAACAAGGCAATACTCTGACACAAGTGGGGGAAAAAGACATACTTGCCAGTCGCCCTGCACTGGGTTTGCCACTTGAACAAAACTCAGGCATCTACGGTCAGAAGTAGGGGAGTCTTAGGTCAATAAAATGATTAATTTTGAGCAGAGTTATGAAAGAATGGAGGGAGACAGAATCAACTAATTTGCACATTATTTTTTTCATTTACAGTCACTGCTTTTGGCTCAAATCCAAATCTTGTATGATATTTCTCATCAAATGTTTTTCAGATTGTGCATCAGAAATGCAGTGAGTGGCAACAAAGGACAATAAAAACTAAGAATAGAGGGAAATATGAGTTTTTAAACAAACAAATAAATGAACAAACAAATAAATCTAGTTTATAATTACTGTATAAACATAAAATAACTGCACTGATGTACTGCAACACCCTGTTCAAATACTATGATATAAACACTTCATACTCGGGCAATTCCTAACTTGTAAAAAAAGAGATGAATGCATGTCAATACCCCAACCCTCTTTCCTCTGTGGGTACAATGAGCAACAACAGAGATGTCTTATTTTATAATATTATATTTTCTTATAAGTATTAATCATAAATCAAAATCATAGAAGATGCTATGTGTGTCAGAAGATAGGAACATACAAAATCTTACACATAGCTTTGTAAATAAGTAAACTAATAACTTCAGCTTAAGTTCCCCTGCACCATGAACTGTGTCCTCTGCAAAGCTTTTAAAAAAAAAAAGAAGAAGAAAAAAACAGTGCTGGGGTGTTTTGTTTGTTCCTTCTCTGAAACAACTGCTACACAGCAGAACCAACCATTTCACAGCAGCCAGTGTGATCTAGTCGAGCAGAAAACAAACCAGCGTGCTTAGCGGGGAATACTCCTCAACTTGGCAACAGCACGTAACAACATTTAAAAAGGCACTAACACTGAAAGAATACAAGTACTTTTGAGAACTAAATCACAAAGTTAAGTTTTACCTTCACACTGATTCCTGGGAAGAATCTTCCATCTGGTTTTAATAACCGTTTCCAGAATCTGAAGAGCATAATACTGTAACATGCAAGGAGGGAGGAGCATTAGTATAAAGCTTTATGATAATACTAAACAACAAGCAATGTGTAATTGTAATACAAACCAAACACAGTATGAAGTGGACCAGTCTGTAATAACTTGCATTTCTAAATTTTATTGGACTGAACCACATCTTTCATGCAGATTTTGTAGAATGCACAACATTCACTTTGTAGTGTGTTTTTGTATCTGTACAAGCAGCATTAATCTGGAACACTGCAGAAGTCCTGCTGTTTCTCCCAGCATCACACCAGACAGCGAAACACAGCAGAAAACTCAAACAATCCATTAACCAGCTTTGCCTCTGGTTACTTCTAGAGGACTCTAATGGTCTAGAAGAGATTACAAGGTCTAAGTTAAAGCTCCTTTTACAGAACCTATGTAGGGTTGGGTATCGACAACTGGTTTTAAATCGAGACTGTTTACAGTATATAAGAAAAGCTAATCCAGTTTCACCCCTACTGTGCTTCCACGTACATACCTACACACACACACACACACACACACACACACACACACACACACAATTTGGTGCTTTTAGTATGACAAACTGGAACTTGAGTTTAAAATTGTAGCGAAGTTAAAAACAGTCAGTCATGCTGATTAATTTCAGCAGAGAGCATGCTGAACTGTTCTGATTTTTTTTTTTTTAAAGCATCCAACTCATTAATTTGATTGGAGCCACTTTGTTGATGCAACTGCACAGCTGACACACAAAAAAGGTGAAGTAAGCACAACTTTGTTATTTGCTGCCGTGCAACCAGAATCCAGTCAAACAACTGCAAATTCCCTGTAAGTTTGTTTGCGGTATGACTGTTTCTAAAGATTATGGCTGTAAAAAAAACAAACAAACAAACAAAAAAAAAACAGTAAACTCTTCTTACAATGTTATACAGTCAAGTCTTGAAACTCATGGAACCATTACACAAATGGGACCTCCTGGATTGTGTTTCACCTACACCTGAAGCAAAACGCCCCCTCCAACGCAGCATTGCACTTTCACAACAAACTCAGTTGTAGTGAAAACACTACAAGAGTCAACTAATGCCACAGTGTCCAGATTAAACACAGCCAAGGATAATATAAATATTAATCTTTCACTTTTCTTTTTTACTTCCTAAAAAATGAAATCCCAAAATACCTCTTAACAAGTGAGTTTCTAATTGTAGCATATAATCTGTTACTGAAAGGATTTTGCCTTTGTCATTTGGTTTCTTCATTCAAATAGCACGACATAGTCTTAATAAGCTCTTGATAAGAACCAGAAAAATCGACACCCAACCCTAAACCACATCAGTCAATTTTCCTAAAAATACAATATGGGTTATAGTTCTAAAAAAGCTAAATAAGATCTCTTTAGCTGGTGTGTCTTCAGGAACAGCAAGACCAACCACAGGTTATGCCCTGCATTAACTTCTGGTTTCTTAATATGAAGCATAAGGAAAAACAACAAAAACATTTGAATTAAGTTAGATTTTGATCTAGTGTTACTTCAACTGACTGTTTCAACTGTAGGGATCACTGATTCAAGAGTACAATGATTCTAAAAATGACTGAATGACTACAGTAGTAGTAGTACAGGGTGTAATTAAAGGAGAATTAACAATGTGCTGCAGACAATGGACACTGGAAGATTAAAGGTGAAATCTCCTTACAGGCACACCGACTGCACAGCAGTGGTGTCATGTGAAGTGCTGCACACGTTTCTAGCATGTTTCCTTTCACCTTTAACTGCCACACTGAAGATAGAAGTTACCAGCAAATGTTTTGTTACTTTCTTGGTGCAAAAGCACATCATTTCAGCTGAAAGAACTGTGGGGAACGGAGGGGAAGAGATGAGGAAGTGAATCACTGTGGAAGAAGAGAAAGACGTGGCAGGAACGAAGTCATGATCCCTACAGGTGAAATTAAGTCATCAACAGATTGTCTTTCTACATTGGAGCCTACTGACTGCAGCCTGCACCCTCCCTCTCGCCAATAAAACAGATGCAATAGAAACGGATGAACAGAATTCAGTCAAAGGGAATTTAAAAAGGGTAGACCTTGTGGAGGCCTGCCGTCAAAGCCTAGCTGTGTCATGATGCACAGGATGACACACCCCTTTTCTTCCTATTACAAGCCATAAACATAATGGAACATTGTGATTAATATCAAATAGTCACAGCTTGAATTCATTACATTTTGTCAAATATTATAATTACTGTGGTTTCTAGCAAAAAGCCAAATATTCAGAGTGCTTTGACATTGTGCACTTTTTAAACTAATGAAATGAGAAATGTAGAATTCAAGAGGTGTTTACCTTTGTTTCCTCTTTTCCTCTAATGTCCCTATTTTGGCAAATTACAAATTTAAAACTTGGCAAAAAGAATACTGTTGATACATCAACTTAGACATTAGTAGTCAGTGTTAAAAGTAGTCTTACAGGCAAGCAAAACAGAAAAAGGCAAATGTCACCAGTACTTTGAGGAAGTTGCAGTTGAAGTTTTAGATTTGTAGCATTTAGATTTTTTCATACTTATTTATACATTGTTGCTGGACGAAGAATAATGAAGCATAACCGTGTGCACAGAAGTACTGTTTGTATGACAGGTGTTGCTGACCTGGACGGTGCACTGGGAGTCCAACTTTGCTCAAGCTAAATATATAGGCAAATATGCCCATAAACCCTAACTAGTAAGAGGAGTTAAGGCATGGAGTAAATACTACCAGGGAAACATACTCAACTTGTGCTGAGGTCCTGTACACCCATAATACACGCTCAGAGTAAATATAGTTGTTTTCAATAAAAATGACCCTCTATGTATCATCTTTTTATATGAAAAGCACGCTATAAACAAACACAGGCACACACAATTTTGCAAAGACATCTTCCTCAAAGCACAAGCAAGTGTCTTTCCACCAATGTAGCTGGAGTGAAGCTAGCTTACTTTGGTGTTCATGTTCTGAGAGAACTCGAGGATGGTGTCCACTCTTGTCCAGGCATCTGGGTGTTCTTTTAAGTGTGTCAACACCTCTTGAGCCATTCTTTGCTGTAATACAAATATGAATGCCATGTTAGATTTAACACTTAAGTGCCATAAAGGGACTTGAAGGAAACCACAGCAAGTAGAATTTCTAGACCTGTCTGTGCTAAAATCACTCCCTGACAAAATTATTATATAGGTACAGGAAAAAGAAGTGACATATATGTGGTTTTGGCCATGTATAGTTTAATTAGGACTTGTGACACAGATCAGTTGTGAGGATGCACCAAAACGTCCTCACAAGAATGGTATTGAACTAAAGTTTATCCACACAATGGCATAAAGACATGTACACATGCACATTGTAACATACATGGTGTCAGGTTAGTTATAAAAGACTTATATGTGCTTCACAACATACCTGTGGTCCCACCCCATGATATAGACAGTTCACCACATTATCCAGCAAGTTGATATCCAGTTTCTGGTTGAAGTCCAGCAGCTGCTGTGCTGCATGGTCTGCTAACATTGTCATAATTGCTGGCATAGAGCTCTGCAACAAGGACAGCGGAGGGAGGGGTCATGAGCGCACAGAACACATTCAACAGGCAAAGTCATGTGAACTGTGAGTTTAGAAACAATTCCAACCAGCTGACCATGTAACAAACATCCCCTAGTCCCACAAGCTTTCTGAACAGTGACAAGCTTGTCACTGTTCAGAAAGCTCTGTCAGTTCTTCTGATGGACTGAGTTCAGAAAAACTGCAATTTGGATGAAAATGGTGGACACCCTGTACTCTGGTCTACATTACTAATCAGGATTCTGCAAGTCAGCAAAGACAAGTAAATGTAATTATAGCATTCACTGGGTGGTAACGCCAGAATATTACCGTAAAAACATCTCAAATCCTCGGGTAATCTTTATTTTATTGATTATATAGGGCATTTACCAGACTAGCATCACACTAAAAACAAGTTAACATTGATCTTTAAACGGTTGAGTACACCATTCATAAAAGCAAAGTCAATGACTATTCCCCATTGGATTAACGAGCGGTCACTTACTGCACAGCCCTGCCTACTCTGTTTCTCTAATCAAGCGCTTCTTTCTACCACCATATTTAGAAGGTTAACCGAGCCACGTGCCGGATGTACAAATCGACGTCACGTTGTTTACATCTATGAGTGACGGCGCTCACTCCCCCAAACACCGACCACAATACATGCAGCCCTGGTTAAAATCACGAACAACTAATGCAGCTCACACCTATGCTGACAGGAACTAGCATTAGCTGTAATGTGGCTAATGTAAACAGCGCGCACACGGCACTACAGCATTTCCCACAAGTTGCTAATGTCAGCTCTGCTTTACGCTACATTTAGCTAGTTAGCAGTTAGCAGTGTGTCGCACAAACAGTTCACGTGTGGCGCTACAGTGCTGGCTACAACCACTCCCCCCCCACGAAGTGACGGATGGAGGGCGCCCATACATTCATTTTTACTCACTTTATCATTTAACAATATTGTATATGGAAGTTTAACCTTTTCGTTACTTGCGAACATAACGGTACGTTTTAGACGTTTTAGCTACGCAGAGACAAAGTTGACACCGTCGCCGCTAAGTACCTAGCAACATCAGCTTGACATCCGCTCACATCACACACACGAGTGATGCTGCTGTGGTGGGAGAGGCGCAGAGTTAACGTTAATCATACAGCATTTGGTTACTTACTCATCTGTAGTGACACACGCAACGTCACTAGATGCAGCATTGGTTAGCAACGCGTTTAGTTAAGTTACAGCACTTTCTCTGATGGACAGCGTTAGCTAATCCTCTCGAAGTGGCAAATGCAAGCTAACGGACATTTGATTATGCTTTTACATTCTGAAATAGTCTTTTTAGGAGAACTGCGGCACTCTGCGTAATCTATAAGATAACACAACTTAAATTCAACACCAAAATGCATTTTATTTCCCATACGAGCAGAGCCAAGACACGTTAATCACAGGAAGACAGGTTTGCACTTCACCCTCGTTACCTACCTTAAGTCCAAGGCTCTGACTGAAAAGAGTGGCGTTTGCCAAGGAAGCTACAAGATCTAGCGAGCACTTCGGTATCACTGTTGAAGTCCTATTTCTGCGGCGTTGACTCTATCTCCAGCTCCAGCACTGAGTGATGTCTAGCTGGTAAGAAGCATTGAATTCCAAAACTATTATCACGGCAAACCCAGCAATATGTCACCCCGATACATTTTACAAAACAAACTAAACCTTAATTCACAAATTAATTCGTTACTCTGATAATTTTCCAGCGGGGCAGTATAGAGGATGTGTGCCTGCGCCTCCTCTCTTCTCTCAAGCAACTAAGTCACAACCGGTTGAAACCGGTTCAGACTGGGAGATTCCATCTCGGTTTAGTTTTCAGCCGATGGCGCCGCGTAAAGTTTGGACTGCTGCTACGCCCACAGCGCGCTGTGATTGGCTTCGGCTTTGGCGGAGACTTCCTCGTTGACGTCCCATTGACTGGCTGACCTGTCAATCTATTTCAATTCACCCAAGCGCCCACGCGACCACTCCGCCCGGAGAGAAAAAGAGGGCAGACTCCCATGCAGAATGGACTTCTTCTTGACTTTGCTTATCAGAATAGCGAATAACTTGAAGAGCACTGTTTTATTACTGCTCCCGAAGGTTAAGTTATACATTACCTTCAACCATGTAAAAGCTATACAGCATTATTGCGCGTGAGTAAAATAGGGTGCGTAAAACGAAAGCAATTTAATGATTTTTATGCACTTAAGCCTCCACGCGAAGGTTCTTCTACTTTTCAAGCCAATATAAGCTGTAAAGACAGTGTCTGCCTCATGCAGGTACACTGTTAGGTTGAACGATGCGATAAAGCGTAAGTACCATTCATTTGCCTGTTGCTTGTAAGCTGGTAATTTTCCACCAGCCACGAGTGGGAGTGGTTACATGATCACGAACGCACACGGGGTTAGAAAAACGACCTGGAGGAGAATTTGTTTCTCGAACGAGCAACAGTGACAAAGAGACCGCTGGACTCTCGAAATATACCGTAACACCAGCAGCACAGACTAAAATGCATTAGCGCTGTGTGTACACATATACTTTTTGCTAATTGAGAGCCGTACACGGTGAGCACCGCTGTCAATTGAGGATGCAAACATGACATCGTTTTTTCCCCCCTCTCCTCTGTGGTCACGTGGTCCATCGCGCTACTTGATGGAAAAATACTGGATTTGGTGTGTAGTGGAGACAGTACACAACCAGTAAAGTCATTCACTGAGGATTTTTTATAATCGAAGGGCGTTTGAATCTTTACCCAGCAACACTGCGTACCACTCAGTCCTTCGTGTCTCTGCGACCCACAGGAACACGCACAGGTCATTTATGTTATTTGAGAGTAGCTGCGGTGCAGGAAGCTGTGCCAGGTCATGTCATTTCTTGCTTTTTTTTTTTTTGCAAGTGCATGCTGGTTTTGGATCAGAGCACAAATGTCAGTTTTAGTGCTTTAATGTTTTTGGATGAAAAATGTTTAATAGCAGCAAACTGACATTGTATTGGGTGTTATGATTATTTCATAGCATCTGTTTTCATGACCTCAGTGCACGTTATAATGGACTACATGGCAAGTGGACTTCTGATATATCAGAAACATACTTTGATGCAAACTATCATGCACTTCAATGAAAGTGTAACCTAAAATCCAAAATGTTTTGACATGTTCCTCATGTGCATACACCTGGATGTGTCTGCGCGCTCCTGGTGTGTCATTGTCCTTGGATCATCGGCCTATATCCGAGCCTTTGTTATTAACAAACAAGATTTCAAAGCCTATTATCTATGTGGCGATTCATGAATGCCATTTTCCTTTGCCCTCCGTGCTGTCACATTCCTAGAATCCTCTAAGCTCCAATAGAAATTAAAATGCACACATTTCTAGACACAAAAAACAGGCCCACTTTTTAAAGACTGCAAAAGTCTTAGAAACACCTGAAAAGTGTCTGTAGGTCAACTAAAGACATGGCGTACTAGCTCAGGTGAACGCTTTAACTGCTGTGGTTCATCTTTTTGCATGTAGCGTCTGCCCACTCTCCACACTTTTTGACTGTGACACCAGCTATACAAACAGATACGCCAGCAGGATAGACGTCCAAGTCGTGTCCACGTCTGCACAAAGAGCCTTCAGTACTTTATAAAGTTTACATCAATCTGATATCATTAGAATCTAAATGCAGCACTTAACACAAAACTCACTTCATGTGAACTTGGGAGAGTTTGTTTTAAACAGTCTGCTGCCTTTGGGCCCTCGCTGTCGACACAACTGAGCTTCTCTCTCTTAGTGCGGCGCTGGAATTTACTGTTACACATGTGTGAAGTTTGGGGGTAAGCAACCTCAGCCAGGCTTAGGCTGGTTAAATCTCGTTCTGTCTGGTCAGAGCATGGAAGTTCATTTACATATATTACCATTGCACCACACTAGGGGACTGACCTCTGTGTTGCAATCAACTTTAAAAAAATAAAACGTTTATATTGTGCTGCTCATGTCCCAGTGAGTGAGTGCTCAATCTGACATGTAAGGCTATAAGAGGAAATGACAGAGAAAATGAAAACTGGTGCACAGTTTCACTCATATGACACAGTGATACCATGAATTAATGTAGACCATTTGATCTGCTTATACGTGGATGGAGCTGGTGCAGGAAGTAATATGTGTTAGCGCAGCTTGGATTGGATCTTGATTAGCCTGCTGCTCTAATCCATGCTTCAGTCAGGACATTATATAAACAAATAACAGCGACATCTTCTGCAACTTGTCTTTAAGGCGGCTGCATCAGTTATATGATCCTGGAGCGCCCCCTGCTGGGAGAAGACAGACGCTGTCACTGTCTCACTGAAAGACACTCATATATTCAAGATTCAAAGATATTCGATTCAATTTGAAATTTCCCCCATACCAGGTGTGTCCTTAAGCATGACACTAGCTCCCTGGGTGCTGTCTGTGGCTGCCCACTGCTCCCCCCAGAGGGATGGGTTAAATGCAGAAGGTACTTTTCATTGCGTGTTGTACACTCTATAACTATGTATGTGACAAATAAAGATTCTTCTACATGGCAGCAGATTTGTAGTTCTTCAAGCTGACACTCTTAGTGACTTTACCTGTCATAACAGAAAAAAACATTACCAGGTAAATATGTTTTTATAGATAGATTACAGACAGTTTACATGTGTGTGTGTTCAGACTCACAGTGACCTTGACCTTTGACCACTAAAATTAAATTTGTTCATCCTTGTGTCCAAGTGGACATTTGTGCCAAATGTGAAGAAAGCTGAAAGCCTGTCATGGTGCTGTGATATTGCACTCACAAGAATGTGAAGAGCACATGGTCATATTGATCTTAACCTTTGACCTCTGACCAATGTACTTTCATACTCATCAAACCATTCAGTGACCTCTAATTCCCTCAAGTGGGGACATTGTCATCCTGGAAGAGACCACTCCCATCTGGACTGAAATGTTTCACTGGAGAATAAAGGTGATCACTCTGAACGACTTTCTATTGATCCTCAGTGATGCTGCGGGGTCAAGTATAGCTAAAGAATGCCAGTCAGTAGGACCCGTAGACAACATCGGATGATCTCTGTTTCCCATGAGGGACAAGCATTTGCCTTTGAACAGTCTGCTTGCTGCTGGGGATGAATTGAACTGCTTGCTGGTCCAACACTTCCTCCACCTGGAGCAGAGGAGGAATGACCATCAGTCACACCAGTCGATGTCAAAGGTTGACAACAGTTCAGATCATGTAGGAATTATAATCAGATCACATTTAACACATCCACATCATGAACATTAACATAACACAGTGTGTGCATCTTTCATATTGTAAAAGTGCTGATACAGACAAATCCGAATAGATCATCACCAAAATGTGTCTTCTTTGGTGTTTGGCTCAAAGTGGAATAACAGAGCTCTTCAACTTCAACCACTTCACGCTGAAGAGTTGGCAACAAGAGACATCCATCATGTGTCAAAGATTTTAATGTGCAAACACTGCGACTGTAAAATATCTTGTGTTTTACTCAGCTGTTCCTTCTTCAGCACCATATCTTGGACTCTACCTCAGCAGGTGGACGACTGCTCCAACATCCTGAAGGAGCACAGCTTCTCTGAGCAGAGGCCACAACTATCAAGAGGAACGTGAATATCTAACAACCTCTCTTCATGTGTATGTGTCTGCTGCACACAGAAGCGTTTACATGGTAGCTTCATTATTTGCCTCCTGAACAATCTGCTGATTCTCACAGTTCATTATGACAGTTTGATTAAGCCAAAGGAGCCAAATCTAAACGTAACAATAAAATATTTTAAACCACATTTTAAAAAAGCACGACCCATTCAGGTTGATGGTCCTCAAGCAATTAACTGTTTTACCACAATCAAATTCTTCATCTTAAGACACTGAGGTATTAATTAGGATTGTTATGTCCCGGCTCACTCGGGTCAATGGAGGCAACATAAATAACCAGATGGTAGAGGTTAAGACAGACACTAGACAGCAAGTTTTCCTTCCTGTGTGACAGAACACGTGTGCATACGTCACTGAAGGTCACACGTCATCCAGGTGAATTCATCTGGAAACTGAGTCATAGCGCTGGATTTTTTTTCTTGTTAGTTTGAAATGTTTCACTACTCATACTTGAACGATTATGACTGAACTTCCAGATAATCTGTGTGCATGTGTGCGCACTGAATTGAAGATAAGTGTCTAGTAGGGCTGAACGATATGGACAAAATTTCATATCTCGATTTTCATGCCAGATATCTCGATATCGATACGATATGATATGACTACGGGTTCGGTGAAAACCAAGCATTTCTCAGAAAAATAAAAACATCATAATACAAAAAAATTTGGAAAGTGTAGTTTTATTTCACGGAGCTCGGATTCAACACTCATTTTACACTCATAAAGTTTCGGAATGGCCACTTGATTAAAATGTGTTCGGGATGGTATTTTATAACGCTTGTCTAGCGTCCGAACCA
>JAUBNQ010000007.1:2827034-2846954 GCA_032353495.1 Ctenopoma kingsleyae | reverse complement strand
GGAAGTTTATTAAATTAAGAGGATAACTGATCATTATAAAACCATTTTACAATGATGGTAACACAGCTGAAGACATGAATCTTTTCATGGTAAAGCCTATGTGTATCCATACTTTTGACTGGTAGTGTATTTTTTTTTTTTATTAATTAAATAAAACTGTGCTGCTAGACTTGATGTTTTGCTAATTTAGTCATCATTAAGCACCACAACAGAAATTAGTGTAGGAGTGAAGTGTTATCTTTGGCATTTTGTAGTTGATGTCTCCTTTCTTATAATGTCACACTTAACTAACCTTCTAAAACTAATTAATTATCTGTTTGACTAAAGATAAATCTTCATTAAAAGAAACGTATTAAGCTTCCAGTTTGTTTTACATTCAGTTTAACTATTATATTAATTAACTATATAATAATTATAACACTTATAATGATAATGATTTGCCTATTGACAGCTTTTGTCCTCCGCAGTCTAAAGTTTGCAGTCATGTTTAAATCCTCACAAAATACTTTACAAACAGTTTCATCCTTGAAAGTTGAGGAAGAAAGTGCATACATATGTGACACCTGATCATTGCAATACATTGCAGTACTTGTGTGCTGACTCCATTAACAGTCCACTAATTAGTCTCCATTCTAATGATCAGCTTGTGTCTGACACTGTTTTTGTTGTTGTTGTTGTATTCTTCTAGTTTACAGCGGCACAGGGCTGTTAAACAGCCATGACTCCTGATCCGCAGGGTAGTGGTTATTTCCAGCATTCAGGCCACACAGCTGTGAGGGGATGGGAGACAGTCTGTCTCTATTGGCAGAGGGAGGCAAAGTTTAGCTCAACTTAGCAACAGCAGAGCTAAGGTCACCGAGGACATCACTGAGGACAACGCAGACAACATTCAGTAACAGGGGCAATGAGACAGAGAGCTACTTCTGTCTGCTTTCTAGATACTGCTTCTTATCCTGTTGTATTCACATTAAAAAGTGCATTAGAAAACCAGCTATGAGTTTCTATGATGTATTATTTCAATGAAGAAAACAGCAAAATTCAGTGAAAGCTTAATGTCAAGAAAATTTAAACTGAGTGAAAAAGGACATAAAATATCTATAAATTTAATCAAGCACTACCCAGAGCAGTGCTGACACATTATCAGACTCACGATGGAGAATTCATATTTAAGGATGTCGAAACTCGGAACCTATATTACCCACAATGCACTCGACCACTGAAAGTCCACTGCAGAGCTGTAAATTATGATGTGTAAAATGTATTGATTGCCTTTTGTCGCTTCAAGGCCTCCATAGAAGACACTGATGTTTCATGTATATTCATATGTATTTTTAAATTTTATTTTATTTTATCACATACTCTTGGGATTCAGCTAATTCATGGACTAATACAATACTACTGCTACTACTACTACTACTACTACTACTAATAATCTTTTATATATATCCCACCCTGTAGAAGCGCTGACACAGTTCAGTTTCCCCAAGGGGATCAATAAAGTATCAATTATTGTTATTATTATACAGCCTGTGTCATATCCATTTTCATATTTAATGTATTTAATGATTCCCTTTTTAAACCGTTGTCTGCTAAATATTAGCTTTATTGTGGCGCCATCTGGTGGTTAAGTATCAGCGGTGCACGGAGGATTCACATTCCTGGTGTGGACGAATCTAACGCCCATTATGTGCAATTTATCCCTAACCCTAACCCCCCCCCCCCACACACACACAGGAAAGATGAGGTATGAACTTAAACCTTCTTCTTTCCAAAGTAACCATAATATTCTTTTTTTTTTATGTGTCTGCTGTTCGGTTCAGATAAACTGCCTTAAAAAGGGAGAAGATGAAAAGCAGCGAGCAATAGCGCCCCCTAGGAGGCCCATAGCGCTGACCATGGTGCTGACAGCCTTGTGCTCTTCCATCCATCATTCTGAAGGCTGGTGGTCTGATAGGTCATGGGCTTGAGGGCAGAGTGACATGTGGCTTTTTGTAAAGTGGAATGATCTATAAATTAAACAAATCACAAGCGCTGTTGACTTTTTGTTCTCTGTAGTTGATGATTATATTTTCTTCTTTTTATTTGGATGTGAGATGATGAATGCTATTCAGAGAGAAACCTTGTGGACAAAGGAAACCATTAGGAGTAAAATGAATCTTTCACTGAAAATAAATTCTACATTTGAAAATTGTACATTTGTCTTTTAGGTTGAGTTAAAATGACATGTATATTATTCAGCTGATGCTTCCATGAATATGCTGAGTAAGGAGGGGGGGGGGTACTTAAGACATAATGAATGGCATTCCTATGCTGTTGGTAAGTAGAGTAGCACGTTTGGGAGAAGAAGGAGACAACACAGTGACAGAAACAGAACAGAAGAGAACACAGTGTTTCAGAAGAAATCTGAATCTCAAACATCATGTGTTTGTATTCAGCAGAGGGAAATGTAGCATGTTACCAGAGACCCTGGCAATCTCCCCTGCTCTTGCATCATTTGCTCTCAGTAGAAAGTACCGGCATTTGTGCGCATGTTCCACTGGTTTTTTTGTGTGTCGTCGCTTCTTCTCCATTGGCTCTGCCCCCTTTCCCAGCCTCACCAGCCTTCGCGCAGCAGCGGAGTGCGTGCGCCAAACGTGTGTACCCAACCCACGCTGCCTCTAAACGGACTGAGCTTCCCGCTCCTCTCTGAAGAACAGAACCAAAAAAGAAGAAGAAGAAAATGGAGAAAAAGAGTGAGATCAACGGGCACGCCGTGCCCAACTCGGCCTCCACCGACCGGATCCTGGAGAAAAGCGCGCAGCGGAGTTTCAGGGAGAAGCTGATGGAGTTTCTGAGAAAGAACCTGCTGGTGATCATGACGGTATCTGGCGTGCTCGTGGGCGTCGGACTCGGCATGATGGTCCGGAACATGAATCTGACCAAAGCCCAAATGACCTACTTCGCCTTCCCTGGAGAGATGCTCCTTCGGATGCTGAAGATGATCATCCTGCCCCTGGTGGTCTGCAGCCTCATATCCGGCGCCGCCAGCCTCGACACCCGCTCCCTGGGCAAACTGGGGGGCATCGCGGTCGGCTACTTTCTGGTGACCACGCTTATCGCCTCGGGGATCGGAGTGGCCCTGGCTTTCATCATTAAACCCGGCGTGGGCGCAGGAGCCCTGAACACCAACAGCCTAGGACTGGAGAGCGTCAGCAGCAACAAGGAGACCACTGACTCGTTTCTGGACCTAGCCAGGTACTGTACCCATCTCACAAATGTAACGTATAGTAATAATAATAATAATAATAATAATAATGTAATATAATGTAATATTGCAGAGGCTCTGAGGGGAAATTTGGCACATGAGTGTCTCAACGCATGGAGCTGAGCGCACACTCGCTCATAAAGACATGCGGGTGGTTATGGAAAGCCAAAGAGGACAAAACGCCTTCATCACCAAGAGCTACATTCAGATTTAGTAGTGCTTGTGAAATTCATACTCCATTTAAGTTCAGATCTTTTACTTTAATGCTCTTTAATATATATTTTTTCAACGTCTGCCAGATTTTCATGCGTAAACAGCACGTAGAAAACACACAGTACAGTTAAGGTACCTGCAGACTGGAGCTGGTTTCACAGCTGACGTGCTCTCTTGTTTCCAGGTTGGTGGAAACACATGGCACTACATGACTGCTGACTGAGGGATGTTTTCGTGTCATATTGAGTGTCAGACATGGTTTTCGTATCATTTCATGTGCACTTGCAGAATATTTGAAATGATGTGAATCTGATTTTTTTTTTTAGAAAGTGAAAAAAAAAAAACTACACCTAACTACTGGCAGCTTCAGCCTATAAATACCAGCATGCTTAGTGGCCTTCAGTGACCCGTGCAGGAGGAGTCCTAATAATAAGCTGTGTGTGTGAGGGAAGGCTGACAGCTGTTGAAAGAGTGGAGTGTATTTTGAGGAAGGGGAATGAGGTGGAGGGATAAACCCCAGCAGCTCTGTGTGGTACACAAACTGTACAACACTCTCTTATCACGTCAGCAGGTGGAGGCTCCTCTTTTATTTCTCAGTCGGGCCCTGGAGAATCTGACTTTGCACTTGTAGTGGTGACCAGTCACGCTAAACATTTCAGCACCACCATCTTCCTGGACATGATGTTTAAACTACACTATCATCAAAGTCATCAGTAAAAGCTTTAGATTGTTTATTTTTCTACACATTGCACACAAACTGATTGATTCCAGTACACATTAAACAGTTTTTAATAATATTGTTTGCAAGCTGATTTTTTTATAAATTCTTCTATCCTTGGGTATATGATTGCAATATCACACAAAAACTGCTAGATATTTAGCTTACTCTAAAAGAAAACATGTATCTTTAGAATGAAATTGAATAAAGCCTACTTGTAGTTTTATCCAGTTCAGAAACATGGAGACATGTTGAAAGAAAAGCAGTGAACTGGTGTGCAGTGTGCAGTGTGCAGTGAAGTAGGCACTGTTTGACACGGAGCTGGCAATAAGATCAGACCACATTAGCTGGGTAACCCTGGTTGCTGCTGTATTGAATTAAAAGGATTGTGCATGATGTTTGGCTTCAATTAATTAGGAAATCAAGTTGTTATGTAAGAGCGCTTTAAGAATCAGTCCACACAGAGGGGAGGCACCGGGGCTGTGGGGACCCTCTGTGGGAAAATAAAAAAAACATGCCAGTTCACACTTCTGGTTTCCCAGGGTTAATCCAGATTCTCGCCTTGGTCATGTGACGGGAGGAAACCTGACAGTCTACATGGACAAAAGGAGAGTTCAATAAGCCTTCACAAGAACTCAACCAAAGAACCGCGTCTTAGCGAATGTAACTGAATGTAATTCACTAAGTGAAGAAGTGGCCAGTGGAGCAGAGGCTCGGGGCTGAGTTGGTCGGGGTGAAAGGGGTTATGGATTGAATTGCTTGGCTGTGGTCTGGCCATGGGAATAAATGTGAGCAAAGTCTGTATTTTTTGCACAGTACAGTGTGACCCCAGAGGATAAAGTTATCGCAGTAATACGTGGAACAGGTCTGTAGGCTTCCAGTAATCCCTACGCTTTACTTACAGTAGTGAAAATAAACTCAGCGTGATGTCTATATAGACGGACAAGGGAAGGAAAAGACACGATCTAATGGATTTATAGTAGTGACAAAAAGGATGATGGATCAAACTTTGCTATTTCAAAGATGAATATTATCTCTTGTTATTGTGGATGTTCTAAATATACAGAAGCAAAAACATCACACCGCTTCTTTCCTCTTTAAAACTTTTCCCTTTGAGACTCAAACTTTCTAAATAGTGTGTTGAGAAAGCTTTTCATGTATGGGATTCAATTAGGGTCAAAAGTTGTCATCACTGTTGGTTTTTCTATCATAGTTTAGACTTTCACTTCATCTCTTTTCATTGTGTTTAATGTTGTGTCCCGTTTATAGTTCAGTTAGGGCCAAAAATGCCGTCACATTTCACCTCATGAGTTAAAGTAGTGTTCCATGTTATTAATCCACTTCCATGAAAACTACTGAGCTGTATAGCTAAAGAAATTCTTAACTGGCCAGCAGTAGCAGGTCATGATTACCAGTGCAAACTGGACTAAATGGAATAGGATCCAAACCAGTTCAGTCTTGATGCCTTTACTCCTTCAACCAGGGCCTATGTTCTTCTTAAAAATGTAACAGTTGCTATGTAAATTTTATACACAGAAAATTTTAAACTCCTATAATATGGTCTGATGAAGGGGAAGAACCTGGGTTCAAAACCATGAGTCGGCCAGGTGCCTTTCTGTGTGCAATATGCATGTTCTCCCCGTGTCTGTGTGGCTTCCTCCCACAGTCCACAGACATACACTACCAGTCAAAAGTTTGGACACACATAGGCTTTACCGTCTTCTCCATGAAAAGATTCATGTCATGTTTTATAATGATCAGTTATCCTCTTAATTTAATAAACTTCCATTAGCAAACATAATGTGCTATTGGAAGACAATACTTATGTTTGATGATTATAGGCCTCTGTATGTTTATGTTAATATTCCTTTACAAGACAGTTTCTATATACAATAGTCGTTTTTAATATTAACAATGTCTACACTGTATTTCAGATTAGAATTTGATGTTAAAAAATCTGCTTCTATTTCAAAGACATAGTCATTTCTGTATGTGTCCAAACTTTTGACTGGTAGTGTGTATGTTAGGTTAATTGGTGACTCTAAATTGCCCGTAGATGTGAATGTGAGGGTGAATGTTTGTCTGTTTCTATCTGTTGGCCGTTGATAGACTGGCGACCTGTCCGGGGTGCACCTCGCCTCTCGCCCAATGTCAGCTGGGATAGACTCCAGCAGTTCCAGGACCCTTAAGAGCACAAGTGGTCAGGAAAATAGATGGATGGATAATATTGTCTGTTCGACTCTGCAGATGTTATGTGATCACTCATCTTTGGCGTTAATACTGAAAACAGCCTTTGTCTGTCCCGGTCAATAATATACCAATTATTATAAAACATTGTTTTGTTATAAATTGACATGTACCCCATAACCCTAATCCTCAAAACGGTGATTTAAACTTTAAATCAAACATGTTTAACTTCTATGATTCAAGTCTAACTCTACATTAGATGTGTGTGTTGGTCACATGTTGCTTTACCCTTAGCTGCACAATAATGTCTGAATGAGAAGAAGGATGAGGATGTTTTGACAGAGCCATGAAGCTAATGATTGGTAGTGTGCTGTCTACAAACACCAGAATACTATCGTAAACACAGTAAAATGGATCCAGATGAATGTTTTTCCCATGTCTACCATGCCAATTGTGACCTGAGGTTAACCCTGAACTACAGCCTGGTGTGAAAAGGACAGTTTCAGTGTGCAGACGCTGGTCCTACCAACCTGCCCAGTGCAGTAAATACAGATAACATTTGAAACATCTTCGGCAGCATGCTACTGACGGTAAATGTGCCCATATCCTTCATCTGCTTAAGTCACACTTACAAAACTGCAATTGATCTGATTATTAGAGACGTTCTGACATCATATCAAATCTTTTTGATAACTTCTATTATTTACACTAAACACGTGTGACGCTTAACTTGACAACCACAATGTGATGTTATGTGTGGTGTGCAATATGACCATAAATGATTGTGGTTTGGGTTGGAACTGATGGTGAAGTGTAACACATTACTGGGTGGGATACCAGAAAGTACCTGTCCGTCTTCTTCTGTAAACTTTAACTGTCTGTGGTGTTCTGAAGCACTTTGTTTGACGTGTGCCAGTGCAAATAATATGCGCAAAACAATAAAGCATGTTGAGTTGCGAATATGTTGTAGTATGACAGCTGGTACACAGTACAGTTAGTGTTGTGTGTGGTACATGCATATAATTTTATTTTGAAAGTAACCCTGTAAGCTGTGTTATCTGTCATTGGTTTTATTTAAAAAATGACTGGATCGGGGTCAGAACAGGTGCTTTATCAGGGAATACATGGAGCAGCTGACTTCATGGAAGAACCTGGGAAAAAAGCCAAAGTGCAAACCAGTCCTGTGAACAATTTACTGTTCAGATGAGTTTAACCACACAGTTCTGTTGCTACTTTAGATGTTGTTTGATTTTCTTTAACAAACCACAGCTTAAACATTACCAGAGTGAAACATGAACTCAAACACATACGCTTTCCACTGATCTAAATAGTTTTTCTCTTCCTTTCTCAGGAATTTATTCCCAGCGAACTTGGTGGCTGCTGCTTTCCGTTCTGTGAGTGCCAGCACCCTCACTTCACCACAACACATTGTCCTCACTTTCTCATCAGTGACTTGTTTTATGGGCACTTTCTGTCTGTTTTTCTTACCGCACTGTGTCTTGTGTGGATTGTTCATCACGATTTATTTTACCAACCACGTGGATGCCACTCCGTGTTCATTTGCAGCAGCTGTAAATGCTGGCTGCAGTGCTGAGAGCCTCATAATGCCTCTTAATGAGGAGAATAGGGACCGGTTGCTCTTCCCTTCTCACCCAAACGCCTCTTTTTCTTGTCCCTTACCAGCCGTTACCATGGCGAAACCATTCCATTCCAGCCAGCCTAGCAACCCACCTCGCCTCGCTAGTTTTGAACGCTCCACTTCCTAGAATTAGCATCGTATCTATTGAGACTAAAATTAGGAAAAGGAAAGTTCAATATTTGGAGATGCAGTGGTATGAAATGGCCACGCACTCACAGGAAAAACACATCTATACAAACACACACACACGCTCATAATCAAACCAGTGCCTCAAACATGCCCAAAAACCAGGTCAGTGAATAATAAACCCACAAAACAGTTAGTGACTTTCCCTAACTCTCACAGAGAGAGGGAATTGAGTTTCAAAGTGCAGCCAGGTCACAGAGTTCAATATCTGCCCCCACACCCTCCCTGCCTTTACTTTGGTAGAGCTCCTGTGGAATACGTCCAAGTGTGGATTAGACCAAGAAAGCAGAGGAGAGAGGGGAGATTTACACAAAATGACAAGCAGCTAGATGTTTCAGAAGACATTTAAACAAGTGAAGTGTAAGATTTTGATTATATGTATATATATATATATCTTCAGCCTACACAGCATCATGCATAGCTATCAGAAACAGTTATCCTTTACAACAGTTCAAAGAGGGAGAGAGACAGCGTTGTTGCAGTGCTGGCCGTATCCTCTAAAGCTGAAAGCCTGTACGAACCATGGGCAACGCAGGACTGCAAGAACCCCAACTCCATGCACACGCTGTACTTCTTAGAAAAGCAACAAACATACGCCGTTTAAGTTATTAAAATGGTGATGTCAAGGCTGTTCAGTATCATGTCGTCTATGATCTACACAATCATTTCTCACCATCATATTGATAATTTACTGTAGTTGCTTAATGATGTGTTTGTACACATGGCATTTCACATGCTCCTACAAACAGAAGTCTGAGGAAGAACGTTTTCCAGAAATAAAATAGCTTCACCTGTTACTGTGAAACAACTCAGATGTGAATCAAACATCTGTGAGCATCGTGTAATTCAAGAGTGGTAGACACTGGAACAAACTGATGAAGGCCATAGACATGATGCCAGTAACAGATTGTTGACAATGAGCGATTCAGGTGAATGATAAAAGAATGGACCCAATACTGCTATGAAGGAAGTGTTTCATGTTTAGGCGTTAGATGTGGTTGATGTAGACAAACTGATCTATGTTACGCAACGCCACACACACACACACACGCAGGAGACATACACTGGGTACATCCCACTTCTCTCATCCCAATTGATTGTTCTTCATTCTTCGATCTTCAGTTGCCCCAGAGATTGTGAAGCTCCTCCGTCTTTAAGGTCCCATGTAATTTCCCACAAAAGTAGTGTAAAATATCATGATGTAGTTTGAAGTCTGCATCTCACCTCTCACCTCACTTGAGATTTCCTTAAAGTGACATATTAGTCTCCATGCATCCACTGTTTGGTCACTGGGACACTGCTGCGTTTGCTGGATTGATTCCTCCATCTGATTACTGCAAACTAACAGTAACAAGTGCTAAAACGTGAAATGAAACATTCTTGTCCTATGTTGCAAGATAGAGGTACAGCATATGAGAAGAAGTTGAATTATTTGTATGTTGAGACTGCAGCCACACATTTCAGCACTAGAATGAACTAAACAAACATGTGAATGAACATCAGCAAACACAATTAACTGCAACACGTTTTCCTTTGCTTTATGTTTCAGTACGCCACTGACTACAAAATGGTTGCTGTGGGGAACGACACCAATGGGACCATTCTGTATCAAAAGGTACAAACATCTATACACACACACGTATAACACACAACCACGTACACATTCAAACACACTTTGGTGCCAAACATGTGCCAAACGTCGCACATTGGAAAAGAAAAGTGTTAGTCTGTTATCTGCACGAGTCAAAGTGTTATCACTTCCACGTTAAAAACAGGTGGTTAAGTCACTCTGGAGCTCAGGCTTGTTGTAGGAACAGTGGGTTCAAGGTTAGTGGTGAAATGCTGACATTTCTGGAAGAGTGACCTTGGTCAACTGGCACCAAGTGATCAAGTGTAGGTGTCTGGAGGTTCAGATCTCATGAATGCTAAAAGTAACATTAGAATAGACTATGTTTTTAAATAGATTGAATAAATGAGAGGAACTAAGAATCAAACCCTGTGATTCATGGACAAGTGATCCACAGCCTTGACCCCCTGTTTTCAGATAAAAAAATACTTTATCTGTGGATCCTAAATGTCTAAAAGATCCAAACATGAAAAGAGCAAACAGCAGCCTACAGAGTTCACTTTAATTACACTAAACACACCGTTCATCCAGCTTAGGCTTATTCTGTAACGTTTTCTGTAGCACTTTACAGCTTTGTAATAAATGGGTAATATTTCACAATTAACAATAGGGTAGTATTACGTGGTAATGGGGGTTCAATATCTCAGTAATAAGATCATAATAGGGTAATATTTTGGTAATAACATTGTAACAGGGTAATTATGTTGATAATAAAAAAATAACAGTAATAAAATGTTTTTATCGAGCTGTAAAAAGCTACGAAATTATTTTAATACATTTTAAACAAACAGTAATATTCTTCTCCTCAATGGCCATGGTTTGTCCCCATTGACCCAATGAGGAGGATGAGATACTGGCATCAGTCCATAGTATTTCCCAGTCTGTCATGGGTCATGGTGGACAGTCGTCCACCTACCCCCCACCCTCCTGGCCGGGCGCCTGAGGATGAAGCTGATGGAGCTGTGGGAGAGCTCAGGACAATGGGAGAGGATTGAGCTCAGGATTTGTCCTTGTCCTTATTCGTTACCCATCATCCAGTTCACTGAGTCAGTGCTGTTGTTCGACAAGCTTCCATGTCCGTATATGAAAGGCTACTCATGATGTAGTCCTGATCCAGATGCATTTTTAGACATGCTTGTGACGTGGCTTGTGTCAGAATGTCAGCCCTGTACATATATATGTCAAAAACTCCACAAAGACATTCATGAGGATTATGTGGGATTTCTGGAGAACCATTGATTGGAATGGTACAAAATGTGCATGAATGCTAGATGATCTGTCTGGTGAACTGGTTGCTCCTGCGGCTTCTCCTCTATCATCATCATGAGGTTGATGAAAACCGTTTCACCCATTTTGTATTTTCCATACAATGAAAGTGAAAGTAATGCGTCAAACCTTCTGGATGGTAGGAGACTCTCCAATTTAGTCTGTTTGTCCATTTTTATTTGAACCAAGGTTTGTCACTGCTCTCCATCCCACCCATGTTTTCACTGTGCTTGGCCTCTCACAGTGTGGCCCTGCTGTGTGTTTTAGGTGCCTATTGGTACAGAAACAGACGGCATGAACATCCTGGGTCTGGTTTTATTTGCCATGGTGTTTGGTGTGGCTTTGAAGAAACTCGGAGAAGAAGGGGAAGAACTCATCCGTTTCTTCAATGCTTTCAACGAGGCCACCATGGTGCTGGTGTCCTGGATCATGTGGTGAGTAGATTTTAGTGCAATAGCAAAATCAGAGGAACTGATCATTTTGCAGTGGTCTCTTAATTTTTTCCAGAGCTGTGTATATGTATATATGTAGAAAATTTGAAAAGTTATTTTCTCTGTCTGCATATTTCCTTTGGTATTTCTCACAACGTCCACTTGTGTCACAGGTACATCCCATTTGGCATCATGTTCCTGGTGGGCAGTAAGATTGTAGAGATGGAAGATGTGGTTCTATTGGTCACTAGTTTGGGGAAATACATCTTTGCTTCAATATTGGGCCACATTATCCATGGAGGAATTGTCCTGCCTCTCATCTACTTCGGCTTCACACGCAAGAATCCCTACAGTTTCCTGTCGGGCCTCATTACACCCTTCACCACTGCCTTCGCCACCTGCTCCAGGTATTCTGTCACAACATAGGTGTGTTGTGTTGGTAGACTGTGGCCTTTGCTGCAACACCACTCTTCAGACAATCTTTACATTTATCCCCAAATCTGTATCTACTTCTATCTCTAGCATTAAATGATTTAAGAGTCTAAAGAGGGCAGCCTCATTACTGTCACCTTAAAGGTCGATAAACTTAAATGTAGGGAAATCGATGTAGATGGCATCTCCCTCTTTCTCTCGTCAGTTCAGCAACTCTTCCGTCTATGATAAAGTGCGTCGAGGAGAATAATGGTGTGGACAAACGCATCAGCCGCTTCATCCTTCCCATTGGGGCCACAGTTAACATGGATGGTGCTGCCATATTCCAGTGCATCGCTGCAGTGTTCATCGCTCAGCTCAACAGTACGGAGCTGAACGCAGGGCAGATCTTCACCATCCTGTGAGTTGTAGGGATGATAATTCTCTCCTTTTGGTCAGAATGAGGCAACTGTCTGTTGCTTGTTTTATAAGGAGTAACTTTTTTTTTTTTATTTCTAGGGTGACAGCCACAGCCTCCAGTGTTGGAGCCGCAGGCATCCCAGCTGGCGGGATCATCACCATCGCCATCATCCTGGAGGCCATCGGCCTACCAACCAATGATCTGTCCCTCATGTTGGCTGTGGACTGGATTGTGTGAGTGTGGACCCAGTGACTCTTATATTAGAAAACACACGTACCTACGTCTGATCACGTACACACACGCTTTGCCACGATTACAGTAAGTAAAACTAGATCAGGGTTTCCCAATGGTGGGTCAACAGAGGGGAGTTAAAAGGAAGCAGTCTGAAAAAATAAAAGTCTGTTGCAATTACCCCGAGCTCCACTGCCCTGGAGTGATAAAGTAAACACACATGACAGCAGGTTAAGTGCGAACAGGTCATGAGAGATGCACAAATCTTGCTTTCAGAACTCACTCCAGGACTTCTTCAAGTTCTCAGGTTTCTGAAACAAAGACACCTGAGCTGGAAAGAAAGGTGAAATGATTAAATCTGGTGAAGCCTTTAGGTCACCACTGATTTTAACCATTTAATTTCACTTGACATGACTGCTAAAAGGAAACTGATCATTGCTGCCTGTCTCTTGTGTCCACTTTGTATACAGGGATCGTACCACCACTGTGGTGAACGTGGAAGGTGACGCCCTGGGTGCTGGAATCCTCCACCACATCAACCAGCTGGAAATGAAGAAGCAACAGGAGCTGCAGCAGCAGGAGGGGGAACTGGCGGAGGTCCGTGTGGAAGCAGTGGCTAACATTCAGGCAGAGGAGGAGACCTCGCCGCTTGTCATGCACCAAAACAAAGCTTTAGCTGCCACGCCGGAAGCTATCGAGTCTGTCCTGTGAACTTAGCAAGACCTTTTTTTTCTCTTGCCCTCTGCCCTTTTGACCTTTCAACAATACTGACATTGCTGCTGACTGGGACGCGATTCTGACTCAGTGTCCATTCAAAAACAAACAAACAAAAAAAAAAAAACAAGGTCACTGATAGTTTCACTTGTGAGGAAAAAAGTGGGGTAAAGTGCCATAGTAACAGCCTGTTTAGAGACAGTCCACAGTGCACCTGGTGCTGCTGTTGTGCTTTAGAAATGTAGTCACTTGTGCTAATATCCCAGTAGTGGGGATTCCATCCAAGTATTTTAAAACAGAATAGGATAAAGTGAATTTTGAAAGCATTTTGTCAACATCGAAAAGAAGGATTTTATTTTGAAAAATGTCTCTTAAAGCATTTTGTATTTTTTAAACTTAATTTAAACATTTTGTGATAAACAGTAATGGAAAGACACTATGTATAAAACATCCCTACATTTTGTTTGTCTCATGTACTGTAAGAGATGCTGATTGTAGGAAGTTTGTACGTTAGAACGTCATCCGGTGCTTTTCTTTATTTTAATCTGCAGAAAAAAAAAATTCAACAGATGATAGGCCACTAACAACTTGCTTAAATCTGACTTGTGTCTAGCACTAGACACTCTCTGCCATTGCGTAATTACACAACCAGTCTGTTTACTCATTTCAGCTGAGCTGTATTTGCTTTTCATTTGTTCAGCTTATTTGCTTTACATTCTTTAGATATCTGGATGAAGAAAAATATAGTCTTTCAACTGAAGTCAGATTGAATTAGTAACTCTTAGGTTAAAATAATCGTTTGTCATAATCCAGAGTGATGTTTGGAAGAATTGACCGGGGTTGTGTTTGCTGACCATCAAAAATGTCAAACATTAACCCTCAATTGACAGGTTGAGAATTTGGCCTATTCTTTTTGGACAAGTCTCACACGCCATGTGACACAAGAGGCCAGTATGGTTAAAGTGATTTAAAGGCTGGGCCAGTTGAAATAGTGCAGTTTTGTGCATACATTGTGATTTCATAGAAAAACCCAATGACACCCCTAAATAAATGTTGGGTTAGTTACATAACCAGGTTCTTTAAATCTATAATACCAAGGATAAAAGACCTCATGAAGACAGATGCAACAGGATACGTTAGTCTTACCTGCTAGCAATGACAGCAATTTGTAGTTCCTTTAAAGTTTGTGTACTAATAATTATACTAAACGCACAGAACTCCATCTCAGCTAGCTCTTAAAAGTTGCATTTATGTACTATCTGCAGGAACTGTCATCTATCTGACCTATTAGTTACAAAATACTTCAAAAATCATATGTTAATGTTCTTATTTGGAAGTAGCTAGTAGCTTTATTGCTGTACCCGCCTTGAGAAATAAGTTGCAAAGTCTTAAAAGTAGCTAGTTTGTTTGGATTTGTTTGATATTTGTTTGCTAGTTAGCCAGCTAAAGCGGGCTATCTCTTAGCCTGTGTTTTCTTGGTTAATGTTCATATCAGGTGTTTAGTAATGGTTAGCTAACGTTATACTTGAGTAAGCTGGCAATTGTAACAAACAAAATAATAAGTATAAAACTGTATTTATACAAACAAATCCTGGTGAAAACTAGAACGGATTCATTTATTAAGTCAAGACATAACATTACACTTAATTGAACATTAGTTTGCAAGTACTGTAAACACGCGTATTTTAACTCATGAGAACACTCCAGTCTCCCATTTATTAAAGAACACAGACTTGATTTATGGTTGTCAGTAAGGTCATAAGGAACTAAATCAAAAATCAAAGCTTCACACAAATACTGGACCAAAATGCACAATGAGTTCACATCACACTGTATGTTATTATCTTGTGAATCCATCCTCTATTTTAGGATGAATTTCTGTCAGGCTCATGATGTTAAACTTCCTTGAAAGTTATAAGATCTTCGTTAATGTTTGTATTTTAATTGTTTTTGAGGCCAGAGGCCGTGGTTCAGTGCATCCTAAGCTATGTCACAGTTTGTGAATCTTGCCACCAAAATCTCCACATTATGTCTCTCTTATCAGTTTCTTTGGCAGAGATTTGCTCAGTGAGTGATCACCAACAACATACAGTATTTGCATTAACTTAATAGGATCATATACAATATGGTTTATGGTTTGATATGAAATAACCAGTGCCACATTTCTAAAAGTTTAATCAGGATACGGGCTGGACTGATGACATGGATGAGCTTATGCTGCCCTCTAGTGGTTACAGTCATTAATATGATTATTCAGAAGTGATTTCATCCTATAGGTTTTGCATTTGTCTGACATTGTTGAATGATCCCAGTGGTGATATTTCCTATTTATTTCATCCATTATTTAACATTCGTAGGGAACAGCTGGTGATGAGCCTTCTCCATTAGTTCAGTTTTGTGATGTCATACTGTATTTTAAAGTGAAGACCACTGAGACGCGAATGATCTTTACGTATGTTAGATTGATTTTCAAATTTCATATTGCTGACAGCTCATGTCCGAGATGCTCATGATGATGAGGTAATGTGGTGCTGCTGCTTTAGTTGTGGATCACAGTGTGTATGTTGAAAGTATCTGCTAGTGATGTTTCTTTCTTTGTGTTTAACAGACATTTCTACGCTAACATCTGCTCTATTAACCTAAGGTTACGACTAGGTTTTGTTGAGTATATTTGGTACAATCACATGTAATATGGTACATACACAGTATATATATTGATATTAATTTATTGTAATTGATGAAACTTTTTGTATTGTTTGTACTTTCTCCTTTTAACATTTTATGTCACTTTCAAGTTTTTATTGCTACAATTCACTTTTTAAATAATTCATCTGTATGATAACCTGCTGTTAGAAATGTACTTTAATTTTAATTTTTGTTTTTTGTTTTTTTGGAAGGGAGTGGGGGCATAGTTGTGATCTTGTCTGTGTCATGCCAGTGTCTAACACTGTACAACCGTCTCTTTGCTGTTGCTCCTGCTGTCTGTCAACAATAAAGATGATAACTTAAAAAAAAAATCCATGCAGCCTAAATGACAATACTACTGTTTTTTTTAACCTTTTATTATTGTTGATGCCTGTTGGAAGCAATCTGTGGGTCTCACAGATTAAGAAGTTACTAGATGATACCTGTGGCTCACACAGGTAAAAATTGAGCATTTGAAATATCACTTGTTAAAGTAGTGTGTGTACAGAGGTTTAAACAGCATCTGACAGCTGAGCCACCTTTTGCCCAGTGACAGCTTAAGCACCCCTATGAAATTTGACAGGTTTAGAAATAATTCTTATTTAATGTAAATAAGAATTTAAGTAGGTGAAATATTTATTAGGTGAAAACCAGATGTATTGAGAGGCTACTTGTAATTTTAAATTGGATAGTACTAGATTAACCAGTCTTGTTGAGTGATGCAAAGTACTAGAGAGATCAGAGGGGATGTGGAACTTTTGTTATGACATGTCAGTATATTATATGACAGATAAGATATTAGTTAAATTGCCCATTACTAGTGGCTAATGAGGAAAAACGTCTGTGCCTTTTTGAATAATGTCTTAACTTTGTACATATGATTAAATAATGTTATAGAGTTAAAAAGAAATGTGTCTACTTGGCCATTAAGCTGATCCTGATTCAAGTGCAGCAGTAAAAAGTCCGACAGTCGTGAAGGCAGCAGGGATGATGCTGCTGCCGTGGATGCGTTACCTCTGCTAGCAGGTTGCAAGCTAACTGAAGACAGACGGCACAGTGCGGCTCCACGGGGATGTTCCACCCTTAATAACACACGCTGAGGACTCCGTGGTTTATTTTACCGGCTCCGCACAAAAGCAGGACAAACTTCTAAACTCCGGCGACATGACGACGCGGTCAGAGAGAGAAAAAGCCCAGAAATTGAATGAGCAGCATCAGGCCATTCTGTCCAAACTGCTGAGAGAAGAAGACAACAAGTACTGTGCCGACTGTGAGGCTAAAGGTGAGTCTGACGCTGTTTGCTGTTACCTCCGTGGCAGAAGAAATGTGCGTCCGAAATGACTCAGTGATGTGAGAAGTTGGCAGCTAATGGCTTGTAGAAGCTAGCACGACACTGTAACGTTATTCTGGGAGTCCCTCTTCGTTATGTGTTACTATGCGTAGCTGTTAACGTCCCTTTTAGCCTATTGGCTTAATAGCAAAGTGTGTAATTCCTATTAAACAAAGTTTTTTTTTTGTTGCTATGTATAATTATTCTGTACAATGCAAACATGTACAAGTTATTGCTTTTCCAGTCAGAATGAAGCAGAATGATATTGAGTGAAATGATTTGTTCAAGTAGCCACAGAACTGTATAAATTCCGCCTGGTACTTTCAAAATAAAATCTCAACTTATTACTGTCAAACTAATATAATAAAGATAATAGAGACGTGTAAGGCAGTAAATACCAGTGTTATTGAGCCATAACGATAGGTTAACGGTAAGAACAAATTAAATATCTTTGAAATAAAGGTATATGCCACACGTTTGGTTAATTTTTTTTTCTCAATTATTTGCGCTCAAAAATCATCCTCGCACTTTTATTTCGAAATCGGATGGCCTTGTCTTCGTGTGTTGTGTTGCATAGCTGTAGTTAACTTGACGCAGCTCTTGACGGTATCGATGTCATGCCCTTGACTGGTTAATTTATGAGCGGAAAACGCGCGTGTTCCGCGTGGACAACATGAAATTAGAAGTGTAGTTTGGTCGCTGATTGCCCCCCTTGGAAAATGCACAAAACATCACATAAAGTTACTGAACTGAACGGTTGATGGAGCTTCAGGCAACGCCTTACATCTTACTAGGAACTCTTAGTAGGAAGCCAAACTCCATTCAAAATTCTGAACTTTTAATATTCCCTTGCACAGAGTCTAAGGCTACAGTTTGTTCTAATATGTTTTATTAAACGTTAGCAATAAGTCCTTTATTCGGCATACATCCAGTAAACCAAACAACAGTGTAGTTAATAAGATACCAACTTTTAAATTGTGCATGTACTAAATTCCCTGTTTAACCGTAATTACTTACAGTAAGCTGTATGAGGTTAAAACGACATATTAATCTTATTATGTTTTGCACAACTGAACAAGCAAAATGGACACAGCATCGTGACTGTTGCATGTACAGTGTGTTTTTGCAGGCAATTAGAGAAGCATGAGATTTCCAGACTTATGAGTGGAGTTTGAACGGCTCCTATGTGCTACCTATGACTAAAACGGCTTTTGCGTCATCACCGTGCCAATGCTGCCATCTGACAGCTGCAATCTGTAGCTAGCAGACCTCTCTTAGTCAGTTATGATGATTTGGATCATAATTTGCCTCTGAGTGCTGCTGATGCTGCTTTTTTTTTCCAATTGCAGTTAAATTCCATGAGCTATAGTTTTTGTTCAGGTTCTAATCTTTTCACTCTCCCTTGTATTGATGTATCATTTTATTTTCCATCATTTAAGGTTTCTGCTAATAAATGATTTTAATTTACATATAAATGGAACATATTGGCTGCATGTTTAACAGCACACGACACGGTTCTTCTGTAAACGCTGCCCATGCATGGATTTGATTTTCAGTACCGTTAGTCCTATTAATCCAGTTCTATAAATAACAATATGAAGATTTGCATGGTTTTATTATGATTTACTAACATTTGGTTACACATCTGTCTCTTTATGAGGACATGGACGTGTGTTTCATGAATTCACTGTAGAATTTACTACTGGTATTGTTGATGGAAAATCCCATAACAAGGAAATGATTAATTGAGATTAGATCAACATTTAGATCAGATTTTCTTTATGCATATGCATTAAATGCATTCAGGCTTTTTAAGGCACATGATCCAGACAGTGTTCACTCCCTTAGTAAAGTACAGCTGAGATGAAAGTAATGATCCATTAGGAAAAAATAATCTGAGCTAATATGTCTTCTATCTAGTCTGACAATAAGTTTGCATCTCAGGGAAAGTAAAAAATCAAATGTAGGCTCGAGCAGTAGAACACAATCAGTAAGCAGCTGACACATCATGTGCTACAGCCACAACTGTCTAAAATGGATTTATTTCTACCTCAAATGTGACTCGGCTCACTTCAGCACAGCATATACATTTCATCTGTCCTGTCACTGCTGATTCTTATTCACACTATAAATGATCATCGCAACACAGCTGCATTAAAATCTCATCGTCTTATTTGTATTTTCACCATCAGTCAGTGAAACAGCAGCCCGAGACGTTTTATGACTAACACAAGTCATAAAGCATCCAGCCGTGTCCCAAGAGTCATGCTGACTATGTCGCCACTATTTTTACCCAAACAATATATGAATGTAATAAATGTTGATAGGTATGTTTTCCAAGGAGGTGGAAAACTTAGAGTTGGTGTTCCCTCAGACCACTGAGCCAGTCATCAGCAAGAAGCTATTTAGGGTTGGTGTGTATGCAAACCATAAGTTTAGATATGCACTGGGTGAGCAGACTGGGCCATGTTGAGTGTAAGAATTCAATTATTGATGATTTTAGTTTCTGGGTATTCTATCAGTTATTATCATTGATTAACAGATAAGATAAGATCAGATATAGAGCAGTAGTAATTATACAAAAGATAAAATAAGAAAATGTTAGAAAATCAACAGG
>JAUBNQ010000007.1:2792425-2811333 GCA_032353495.1 Ctenopoma kingsleyae | reverse complement strand
CTGTTCATCCCAAACAACCATCACACACGCTAATGGACGCACTAATTACACTGATGAAAAATAATATTGGAAATATAAGCTAGTAAAGCTTTGAAGGATAACGAATTGCCTGTATTTACTTACAGTGACCACTGGTCTGTATAACTCTAACACTCCAACACACTGAACACTGCTGCATTGGATGACATGTTTCTTCATTCCAAAACACTTTGTTTAACTGACCTCTGTGACTTTCAAAGCAGAAAAATTAATCTTCACTTCATATGGGAAATTTGGCTCTGGGGCCCCTTCTGTCTCAGCCCTGTAGGCTAATTCAGCAATGCTTCCCTAATCAAAGCCTGTCGATCCATGGTCATTAGTTCTGTGTTCTACTAAGGATGTAAAATATTTCTGCATTTCAGTCACAGTGGTGCAGTGTCATTGTCATATTCTGTGTAATGAATCCAGTGGACCTGTGGTAGGACATCTCAGTAATCCAGTGTAAACAGTTTGATGGATTATACATTTTTTTCAATTATAGCCATTATGTATAAAATGATCTCAGCCTCTGCCCCTTTTTGTGGCTGATATTCATAAGTATCTGTGATGAAATGTTATCCTCGGATTGATACTACCTTTGTTTCTGCATAGT
The DNA here is from genome assembly GCA_032353495.1 of Ctenopoma kingsleyae. Taxonomy (NCBI): domain Eukaryota; kingdom Metazoa; phylum Chordata; class Actinopteri; order Anabantiformes; family Anabantidae; genus Ctenopoma; species Ctenopoma kingsleyae. The sequence goes on along the minus strand of JAUBNQ010000007.1, from coordinate 2,810,702 downwards.
TTTTTTAGCATAGTGGGGAAGTTTCTTACCTCATGAAACCAGCTACCTCAGCATTCAATATTAATGCATCTATGAGCTTGCAGCACCCGGAATAATTTATTATCTACCCACCAGTATGGCAGCTGCAAACAGGACCTCATTAGCAATAATAAAACATTTTAGCACATGCTTGCATTGCTGTGCTTTTTTTCAGCTCAGGTCTTCACACTGGTATCCAGCAGAATAATGCACATTATAATAAATAAGACTTTTCAACAGTAGGACATCTATCTTATCAGAGCTGGGCATCATTGACTGTACAAATTGTGGCTTATGTCAGAGTTCAGCACTGGGCCCATATATCAGTCTCTCTGGTGTGTTTACTGGACTTTTCATTGGTGCAGCATTCCTCCTTTGTCATGTGTACATAACCACCATGTTGTTTGGCACACACGTTGGATATGTCGGTGTGTCATTCTATCTGTTCAGCTTCCAGCCGACAGTCATAAATAAGTGCTGTGTTTGAGATGAAGCTCAAACCGCCTGGCTCTTCCACTCTGTCTCATAGCTTGACTTGAGCATTTGGTCATCGTTTTTCAATCTTTTGAAATCCATTACTCAATCTGACAGAAAGTGCCAGCGCAGAAATAGGGAGATAAGAGAGGTAATGCTGGCATCTGTTTGGGTGTGTGTACACACTCAGTTGTCAGTCATGGTATTTTAACAACGGCAGGCAATTCTGATTGCTGAATTACCCCAACCATGCATAACTACTGTTACAAACAAGTTTTGATATAATTCACTCCCCATCACTTTGACTGAACAATATTAGTAATGTCATTGTGACCAAGTTGGTAGCAGCACTTGGTTGTTGGGTTGGCTTAGTGTAATTGCTACTTCTGGACACAGTAGCGATAGCTTATGGTTTGGGTTGGAGATTTAGATCATGCTCTTTGCACATGCACTTTCTACTCCTTTGCAGCTGTTGTACTCTGCCAGGAGTTTTCTTCCAGCTTACCTAAGAACTACAATATGTTGATGTGTTTTAGCAGTGGATGTAATGGATTTTTGTATATATTTGTGAAGTATTTCAGTCCTTAACCCCTCTCTACAGAGCAGTGGAAGTCTTCATCCGGGACAAGTACGAGAGGAAAAAGTACTATGACAAGGACGCCATGGCCACAGCTCCGGTGAGTATCACCAACACTGCTTGTTTTGGGCATTTTGAGTTTTGGCCTGTAAGTTCATATCATTGTTATAATCGTCTACAGAGCCGCCATGGTTGGATGGCATTTCACAACCCTGTGCATCAGTAGCTCCTTGCTGCAGAGATTTGATGCAGGCTGTTTCATGTCTGTGTTTGCTAAATACAGACACAAATGCAAAATGGCAGCTATGGTGATGTTTTTTTGTTGCTGCTTTCTATTATTTTAGCTTACTCGGTATTTTCCCTTGTGCTATAATGCTACCATATGTTTTTCTTCCCATCTAAAACAGTAGGAAATATGCTTAATCACATTTCTTTGGTCAGAAGCAACATATTAGCAATCAGATATGAATGATTTCCCATGATTTGCCTTTTGGCCAGGAAATCAGAATGAATCCTAAAAGGCTTGAAAGCATCAGAGGCTGTTTGTATGGTTTTGGCTGCTGTTTTGTTAAAAGTTGAACTGTGCTGCTTATAATATTTGGCATCTTTTTTGGCATCAAAACATTTGAATACATTCCAGTGCTTATTTTCCCATGCCAAAGCATGGCTGCGTTTCACTCACTGAGTCTGTAAAGTTTGTAGTTTTACTGTTGCTGACCTTTCCTGCACTTTAATCCAACATACTGGTGATGTTGGCTAAGCTTAGATTTGTGGAAAGGCAATGAAATCCTCCTGAATCCTTTTGAACCCTGATTTCAGCCCAAAGAACAGAGTCTTATTGGATCTGATACCAAAAGTTAGTGCATACTGTTAGAAAATAACCTTTCAAAAACACTTATCTTCTGATACAGGTCTTTATCAGTCAGATGTCTCTGTTTGTGTGCGTGTGTGTCAGTCTAACAAGACTGAACCTTCCTTTGTGTGAATAATGGTAGAGAAATGATTGTGTAAGTGTGTACGTACTGTAGGTGGGTGGTGCACATGTCCTTGTCTTATTTTCAGAGAGCTTATCTGTGTGAGGTGTTTTTTTTTTGAGTGTTTCAGTGAGTGGGTTGCTTCTATACTGGGAGTAGTATTCAGGGTATTGTGAGCTCTTGAAAATGTGTTTTCCATATGTGTTCAGATGTTGTTGGTTGGTTGTAGTAAAAAATATGCTATGTGATTATTTGAAGTAGTTAAATAATGATACATCAGCTTTTTGCCTGTCAAACAACATCTCATCATGTATTGATTAAAGGATTATGAGCTTTAGCGGCACTGTGTTGTGGTGAAGATGGCTGTACACAGAACTAGTGTCATGATTAGTAACATCTCTTTCAGCCTGACATAAAAGCACTGTCAAAATCATCAGCTTAACAGGTACTACTGTAGGTGTTTCCTACAGCCAATCGTTTGGTCTAAGTGGCGTTTCCAGTTTCAAGTGGGTGCATATAAAAAAAACCAATCTTCTGTCCTTGTGTTAAGTTTTAACACAGAGTTTTCTTTGACTAATGAGGAAAAATAAAAAGAAGTGAGCAAAATGCAGAAGGAATCAGTTGTAAATCTGAGGGTACGGTGATGAATGAATTCACTCTTATCCAGTAACATCACTTGACTCATTGCTCTGAAACAGCTGCGCCAATCACTGTGACACTATGATGACACAGTTCAGCAAATGGAAAGAGGCTTCTCCAGGAAATGATATTGTTGTCTGGATGATAAAGAACAGCACACACTGAACACGCACACAGCAGCACCACAATCTGCATTCAGTGGCAGATGTTGAGTTTTACGTATGTTGTAAAATTATGTTTTTAATGCAGCGGTTTGTATGACCACATCAGTACCATCCATTGTGAGTTTCACCCTTTTCACATGGAGTTTAAATCAGCTGTGAACAGCAGTCTAATAATCATACTCATTTATAGATACATGCAGACTGATTTACTGATATTCCCACTTTATACACAAACATTACTTTCTTCTACTCACCGAGAAGAGATTAGTTAAAACAGTTTATTCCAATTTTGTTCTTAATTTTTTAATTGCTATTCATTTGCACTTGTTGATAAAAGCGCCAGAGTGTTATGCTCAGACATCTATTCTCAAAGTTGTGATACCTTTTTTACATTTTTTCATCAGAATAACAACAACTCACTTTGCCCCTGGTGCCTTTTGATGATCCATCCACCTGTGTCCTTGGCACAGGATAGCACACAGATGTGTGGATTCCAAGGTCGAGAACAATGCTGTGAAAACTTATAACCCCCTCCTGAGTTCTTCTCTTTATATGTGTTCATTATATTAAACTGTCTCATTGTCTCAGATCTTAAAACTAAATCTTCAAAGATAGTTGTTTTTTTTGAAGCAAAAGGGTTTATCCAATAACTCAATCACCAGTGTGGATACTCTTGAGTTCAGGTTTGATGTCCACTCCAGGATTTTAGTTTAGTTCCTTTTGAGCCTTTCATAGGTCCACTCCGTTGTGCTTGAGCTTCAACCCACAGACTGATGACCTGAGGTGCTCCTTGAGGATTCTCTGGTAGAGACCGTAATTCCTGTTTCAAGTCACCCTGACCCTGAAGCAGCAAGGTGTCCCCATAACATGACATTGCCACCTCCATGCTATGTAGGTATGTTCATTCTTTTTGTGGAATTCTGTATTTGGTTTATGCCATATGCAGTGGGACCTCTGTCTTCCATACAGTTCAGATGAGCCTTAATATGCCTCTGGCTTAGCAGTGGTTTTCACCTAACCACTCTCACATAAATGTCATTTTTACCCAGTGGTTATTGGATAGTGGAGTGGATGATAACTGATCTTTATTGAGCTGAAAGAGAAAGAGGTCTGCAGTTTCTTGTTTCCTTTGGATCTTTTGTGAACGTCAGCCACTTCTAGGAAGGTTTGCTTTTGTTCAGTCCATTTGTAGTTAGTTTCTCTTTAGAAACGGCTATAAAACCTATGTCATCAGTGCTGTTTACTATTTTTTGGGATGTAATACTTCTTCCTGCAGGCCTAATTGGTATTATCACCTTAATTTGATATCACCTTTAATATCACCTTTTTTGATTCAAAAATACAATCATCATTTAAAACTTGTGTTTGCTCAGGTGGCTTTTGTTTTATGTTAGATTTATAAATTATGCTGGTAAAGTTAAATTAGGGGATTCTGCTGATATAATGTTTTTAACCAGCTGTTGAACAGCTGAACAGGAAAAATATACAATATTATACACTTTTTTTAAAAGTCAAAATGATTCAGGATGTTTCTTTCATGACAAAACCATATCTATCATATCTATTTTTGATTAATGTAAATAAGCTAAAGCTGACTAAATGTGCTGGGCGACACTCAATAAGAAAGATTTTATGTGGCTCAGTATTTTTTTTTTCTTTGTACAGCCACAGTGGTTAAAAAACTAAGCTTCAACATCAATTTCTCTTGCGCTTGTAATTATTGAAGTAATAATCACAGCACAATCACTGAATCAAATTGTTAATTTGTTTATTATGTCGTATCAACGTTTTACAGCGCTCAATACAATGCATTGTGAAAACCCTACCAACTGGCACTCTTTACAGACACATACAGGCTCACAAACACAAACTGAACAGCATTTAAAAAATGTGCAGCGAGATGAAACCACTGTCAAACATAAACACCAAATGCGCTACATTAATGTAAAATGTCTTGTTCACAGCAGTCTTTCTCTGGTGCATCTTCGTATCTCTTCCTCTCACTGTCTCCTTTTGTTTATCTCATTCTCTTCTTCTGTGTCTCAGTTGTCCCCTCTCGCCTCCTACCTCTCTCTTTCTCTCTGTGTTTTCACTGGCTTTCTCTGAAGCGTTGCCAGCAGCGAGACTGTGATCTAGGATCTGTTTCTGCCACCCACACAGACGGCTCGGCTTTTATATGCAAATTAATTATTAAAAACAACTCATTATCACTTTAAGCAGTTTCATGCAGATGGAGAAAGAAGAGAAGAGGCCTGGCTACAGTAACCCTGAGCTATAGTTTGTGTATACGTGTATGTCGCATGGAGGCAAACGCAGATTTGTTGGTTTGACTTTTTGGTTGAGCACTTATAGAGAAGAAACAGTTTGTGCCTTTGCATGCCTCTTCAGTCACCTCATCGTACTGGATTGCATTTGTTTACCAGTATGGTTGATGATGTTGGTAACTGAACACTGGCTATGGTCAGTGTTTAAACTGTCATATGATTAATACAGTAAGATGCATTTGGATTAAACACACACACTCTTTGTTGTAGAAATGCTTATTCCTATGCAGGTTGTCCAAGAAAACCGTATTTAACCCAAATTGATTCTTACATTCTGACTACAGTCCATAAGTTTCATTTGACCTGGTTAATACAGTATGAGAATATTTATTAATCCAGCTGAGTGACTGAGCGGATGCGATTATAAGAAGAAGAACACTACAAATATGTCTTGTGCACTAAAGTCTCTTGCTTTTTTCTTAGCAGAAGGCAGTGTATAAAATGCCTCGCTGTTTTAAGCCAGTGCTTACCACTGTGTTTAATGTTTAAATCAACAAATGTCGCCGGTGTTACATTGTTTCAGTGATGAACATGTATGTGAACATTGTAGGATGAACTAGTAGCCAAAGATTGACTGTGGAATATGCCCAGCTTTGTACTGCCAATGTACAACTACAAGTAAGCAAGTAAGAGAGTTTCTGTAGTTAAAAAATATCTGTGGAGTGATATATCTTCACCGTAGAGGATCTAGTCATGTCAGTTTACAACCCTGACTTCTAAACCGCATTGTTTTCTGTTAACATAATATAGCAAAACAGTATGTCCACAATTAATGTTAATGTCAAGTTGCAAATATGTTGATATAAAACATATGAATGAAACACTAACCTCAGTACCTTTCTTGCCAAAACTCAACCTCATGTGTGACTTTGGCTTTTTAGTCCTGCATGGTATACACCCTCCATCCACCCCAACCATCTCCTTGCAACTTGCTTTGCGTTAATAAATGTAGCGTGTCATTCATTCAAAAAATAGAAAAGGAAAAAAAAAAAAGTTAATCAGGTTAATCAAAACGTAATCAGGTTTGCAGTTTTTAGGAGTCAGGGCTGCAATTTAAGAAGTAGTATTCTTCCACTTACATTCTGTTTTCATTCAATAATCTAATCTAAAAATATTATTTAAGTAGGAACTCCAGTATTTTGAAAAACAAGGTGTGTGAATTTAAAGATAGATAGATAGATTCAGTGTGCAGGATTTATAGCCTACTTAATGAACATTAAGGTAAATATATGTATTGCACCTTCTGTATATATTAATATTAGAGGACTTTGATGTTGTTTGTCTAATAATCCACAGTTTTTGGATGGGCTATGGGCTATGGCATTATGGGGCAGTTGTGTACCCAACCCCCCAAATGAGTAACCGTGCCCCCTCAACCACAGCCCAAGCATTAGGGGCTGAACTTTTATTAATTACAGCACATTATCATGCCTTAACATTCAGCGCATGCACACTGAAATGCAAGAAGTCATTCACTTTGACAAACACAATTCTGGACCATAGACACACAATGCTCCACAAAACAAAGCCCTATGTGGGTCAGATAGTGGTTGAGAGGAACTTAACCCGTAAATGCACAACTGAGTGGAAGGACACAGTTTTCGACCTGTAAGTCTTATAAAAGTAAGAAGATATAATCTGCTGACTCTGGTTTCCGCACCTGCTCAGGATGCACCGAATGAGACCGAATTTGACTTTTATGCAGGTGTCCTGAGATTATATGAGCAATCTTTCCAAATGGAGCTAGAACACTGACGTTCTTTTGTTGCAATAGCTGATCAAAGGGATTAGTAGCCTCTTCCATTTACACCTTTAATTCACCTATCAAATTTCATTCTGCCTTTACGCTGGCCAGTCTCAAAACTCTCCTTGACAGATACCAGTGTAACACACCAAACCCTTTAAATACGACCACCTCCACCATGTTTGCGCCCCTTATCAATCACGCAATTTCTCTTATTAGATCATCTGCAAAATGCGCACGAATGAAACGCGTAATTTTCAATTTTGCGCGCACAATTTAGCTACTTGCTATTTGGGATCTTAGTAATTCAGGTCCACAGTGTGTATCCTGTGTTATTCCACATTAATGGCATTGAATGTACTGTATATAGCGATAATTATTGATCAACTGATCAGCACTAGTTTCTGCTTGATGTGGTGGAACAGTCTTGATTCATGTTTCCACCCTTTTTGAGCACAATTTTCTGACACAGCTTTCAAATCACAGATGTTTAATTCATATCTGATTTGTTGCTGAACCATCTACAAATTACAGATGGAGTTTTGTTTTGTCTTGGTGGGCCACATACTTTTTGGACATTTTAATTCCAAAACAATTATGCAAATCTGGAAAACATGTTGATCAGTGTTCTGAAACCAAATATATGGGTGTACTAGAAAAGCTGGAAGTGCTAGATTTTGATTTATTTACGTGTGTGAGACCAATGCAGTGAAAGAAGAAGCAGTGTTCTTGTATAAAAGGCAGCTTGCAGTTCTTTGTTCACAGTGAAGCACAGTGTGTTCACTCAGTTTCCATTGCCCATACAGCATGAGCTCATTGTTCTGCCATGAGTGAATTAGTAGGTGTATGGGTGCGTATATAGACGACACATTATTTCAATGTTACCGGAATCAACAAGACATCAGAATACATCCCCAGTGATGAGCCCGGTGATTGCCCTAAAAATGTCAGAAGAGAGCAGCATGGTCATCCTGGAGGAAGACTTTCACTGATTTTCAGGCTTATTTGCCTGTGTTAGTCATAGGGATGTCCTGTCTGCTGTGTCCACACTACTTGCCAATTTTCTCTATGTTCCTGCAGCCAGCTGTGGCAGCCTACTTAACTTCTGCCATCCGCTGACATATTTTATTCTGACGTCAGTGGACGACAGAAGAGCTAGAGGCAGAGTTGGCTTAGGTCATTTTGATTCTCTTAGTTGAGCAGGAGAAAACAGAGTTCTCTGCCAATTATAGTGGCACTGAAATGTTAGCAGTTAATTGGTGCACATGAGCAGCACAGATGTGTCTTTTACAAAATTAGTGAAGTTTTCAAATGTTTGGTAAAGCTAGATGATGTAGCAATAACGAAGAGACATTGCTTCATACTGTATCACACACCAGCCTGCAGCAGCATAAGTACGAACACAATTCTACAACATAAGCTTGGAGCTTAAAGTTCTCCAGCACATTAAGACCTTTCAAGTTAACAGAATGATTCAAATTTAGAAACAGTTCATTTTTTCGACATGCGCTGTTGTGTCAAGCTCTGTCCCCCCGTTGAGATGTTTTTATCCATGATACCTTAATCTTAACTAACCTTATCAAAACCCTAACCACCAAATACATTTCAATGCAGACACGTTTTCCTTACTTTAAGCCCTGAAACAAAAGTTACAGCACACACGATATATTTAAAAATGTGATAGAGGTGAGAACAAAACATTTGTGGTGTGGCTTAAACACAATAGACTGGTGTTGCGCAACGCAAGCTGTGCAGAAAACTTGTGCCAACTAAAACTGGAAATACTACAAACTTATTTTCTAGTTTGAACTGAAGAAAATGAATCTGGACTAAGGGCTACCTCATCAGACAGTAATCATTTTACTTTAATGTTACTGTAAAAGTTTTTCAAGTCTGTATAAATAATTAGAGATTGCTGGAAGATTAGTGACTACAACCACTGCACACAACATAGCTCAAGGTTGTTTAGTTGACCCTGACCCAATAGTATTTGAGAACAATGTAGCACTGTTTTACTCTACTCCATCGTTCTCGTTACCTCTGTATGACATTTCTACTTGAGCCGAGCGAGTATCCTCTATGAGGGCACAGATGAAACTCTTAAAGGTCTGCACAGTATCTTACGTTTCCGTTGAGATGTTAACCGTCTTTCTCTCTTGCTATCGGCACTCGCTGCAGCAGAGAGCCAGACACTTGTATCTCCAAGTCTTAATATCTATTCAACCTCTGTTCATTCTTTCACCCAGCTCACACTACTTGCCTTCTTATCTGTCCTCTCTATCATTTAGCGTGCCCTCCCTCTGTGTTCCTTTCATTCCTCCTTCTTTCTCTTTCTCCCTTTAGCCTCTTTATCTTCATCATCATCCCATCTGTGCCTGTTTAGTGCTGTGTCGACATCTCTGGCAGCATCAAAGTCAGAAGACGAAGTTTTGAGAGAGAGAGAGAGAGAGAGAGAGAGAGAGGAAAACCAAAAAGACATCAACAGAATAAGTAGGAGAATAGAAAATGCTCTGAATTCACATCTCGGCTGTGCTCCTTTCACCACCACAGGCAACAAGAGCAAGCAGTTGTTTGATGCCTTAACATTTGAGGAGGGAGGGAGAAGGATGGAAATGGAGAAAGATTAAAAAAAAAAAATGGAGAAAACATTTTTCTGTTCTGCCCTCAGAAAGGCACAGTCATTGTTAGTTTCCACCCCGAGGTGGTTAGAAAGCAGATAAGGAGAAGGAGGTGGTGAGGAAGAGGAGGAGGTGAGTTGATGGAAGTGATGTAACCCCTTTCTGCGAATGCATTTTTCTCTGACTGACCTTTACAGTTAGATGCTAAGGAGTGCTTCTTATGTTCCGTGTTTCTCACCAATACAGTGTGTCTCCCTGAGGTCTCTCAAATGTGTTGAATTGTAAGGTAATCCTATATGGCTTATATCCATTTTTACTCCATGCTTATGTTTATTTGTTAACAGTCTTCTCCCCCCCGTCTTAGCTGGCACATTGCTGCATATGTTGGTGTGTTACTGCCATGGGTTGGTCAGTGGATTCTCTATGGTGTAACCTCAGTGTTTAGTCGCTGAGAATGTACTAATGAATAATAAAATTGAGGTTTGCAATGAAAACACAGTTAGGTTCTTCAGTTAATTCAAATATATTAGTTTATTATGTCTTAACCTACTGATATAACAGCTACATCCTACTTAACCAGACACTGTGTTTCAGAAGCTACTTGATCTACAGTAAATATGACCAGTCATGGTTCAGGAATATTAGTTTATCTGCTTTCATTATAGTTTTGAATGAAAAAAAGGGAGAATGCAGCTTCTGAAATTGGCATGATGAGATCCTGTAGCCTTGAATTTTCCGAAACTACAGAAACACTAAGGTAACTAACTCAGTACAGCAGTGTCCTGGAGTGGAGCATCTCTCCTTTCAAAAAATCTTTGAGAGAGCAGTTTGACATTCAAGTTACTTGTGGAATTAATGTTTATTGGTGCTAGCTGAAACATCTTGCCTCCTGTGAGCTTGTCATAATAACCAGGACATTTTGTGGGTAGCACTTGTTAAAAATGAGGAAGCTGTGTGCTGAATGTTTTGTACACTATTGTACAAAATGATAGTTTAGCACACTTTGCCAGCTGGTGTGCCCATATTACTTGTAACATTCATACACTCAAATTTCCACTGTAAAAGAAAGTACACTAGCATGTTTTGCTGAAATTTCCTACTCTGTCTTATTTTCATTCTCCTGCATTCAACGCATTCTCCTCATTTTGGCTCAGACACATCAAAAACATAACCCATTTACTGTTGTTTAGTTAAAAACATTTATTGATTGAAAATTACTCATCGGTTTATCATGGTGACTATAATCATGCAGACGATGGAAATGAATCTGGTTCAACTAGAATTTTCCTACAGCACCATTAGTGTGTTGAATTGTATTTTTGCTTTTCAACCACTCATTACACTACAAGGAAACATGCATATTTTAAATGTCTTGATTATGTTCTTTATCTACTGAATGATCAGTCTGTTCAGCTGTTGTGTGGAGAGGCAGTAAGTTGAGACAAGATACAAATCTAGAGAGAGGTAGCTGAAGCTGTGGAGCATGTAGAAAGGCAGCGAACGGCCAGATGGCAAAGAATAAATGAGGAAGGGATAAGAGACAAGGCCAAGGTAGCATCCGAATTGTTTAGTTAAATCTGTTAAGTGACATGTCTCGTTACAGGCAGGGAAGATTCGAGAAGTTCTGTGGCGAAGCAGCTCATGTCAGACTGGACTGGAATGGATTCTGAATACAGATTGAAAATAACAGTAATCTTTGTAGAAAGTGTGTTATTTCTTGGTGATTGCCTGCTTTCTGGAGAAATATGTTTTTCACCATAAAAAGAAAGCTTTTTTTTTTTTTATATCTATTGAATTTCCCCAATGTTAATGTGTTAGTCTGCAATCCATAGAAGTGTAATATTGGGACAAATCATTTCTTTCCTTTTCTCCATCTTTTTCTTCCTCTGTTCGACTGGCACTGTGATAATGATAGTGAAATTGTGAAATGCATATTCAACATAGCTGCCTTACATCTGAGACAAAGTAAAAGCCCTAAAGGTTCTCCTTATTGTGGTCGTCATCATGCTACATTAACTGAGTGTTGACATTTGCAGCAATGTAAGCGTAGTGCATATGCTTGGTGACCTTGAAAGGACTGACATTAAACATCTCTCTATGAAGGGAAATAAATAAGCAACAAGTTCCATATCTTGGAATGAAAAAGGTGTCATTTGACAGCAGACATGTCCTGCTGGCCTGCAGTTTAGGATGGCATATTACTGGACACTGAACATTACTAAGGCTTTGTGTTAGATGTGTTTTTATTTTTTGGTGACAGCTGATAGAGGAGAAAATAAACTGGTGAGATCTGGGCTCGATCCAATTCGTATCCCAGCTCTGAGAATGTAACTGATGTCAGCTCATATTGCATATCGTCATCCGTCAAACTGCAGCCGCTGCCTGTTGTACTCATTAAGATTTTTTTTAAAAAACGTGTTTTATACGTATTACTGACACCGGCGACTGATTATGTTACACGTGTGCTGCGTGACAGAAGCATACCGCCAAACAAAGGCAGAGACTGAAGAATGAAAGATTTGAGCCTAAAGACCTCCTTGTCACCAGCACAGCAGCACCACAGTGTTCCAAAATCGCTGTAGGGTCAGAGGAAGACATGTCTGCTGTCACCCTGCTTGATCACAGTTTCCTTCTCCACAAAACACTTTGATGAGCAGAGAAATAAAAAGAAATGGTTTGAGAAAACAACCACCTACTGTTGCGGGTAGACTGCAGAGTTCAATTCAAGCCTGTGTTCAGTCTGTCTCACAGGTCAGCGGCAGGTTAATGCAAGCCATCCTCGCACTGTATAACTGTGTGTGTGTGTGTGTGTGTGTGTGTGTGTGTGTGTGTGTGTGTGTGTGTGTGTGTGTGTGTGTGTTTGCGGTTCCACGCGACCCTCTTTTGACACTATTCATTCTGTGCAGCTTGTGAGGCAGGATGTAACCTTGGCTTGCAGCATCTGCTGAAGAGAAAATCCTCCTCCATTCCCACTGATTAACTCTGCTCTCTCCCTGCTTCACTTTTCAAACCACCCGTTCTCCACATTCTGTCCTGCCTGTCTTCATTTTGCCCTTTTTCCCTCTTGCATCTAACCATCTGAAATTCTCTGTCTTCCAGCAGAAGTCATATGAAGCTGCTCCTCCCTCCACCTCACCATCCTCCGAGGCTGACAGGAGCAGACAGGAGGTACACGTCTCTTCTGTAATAAATGAAGTAATGGTAATAATATTAATTGTGCGATAGCGTATATCATGAAACTGTGCTATTTTCATATTGTGGTTTCTGATTTCATGCTGTTGTTGCCCTAGTTGTGTGTGAAGGCGTGATACAAAGAGAGAGAAAGAGAGAGAAAGTTACACAGTGCAGTCACCTTCAACCTTCAACCATAAATCAGAGAACCATGAAAATGATTTTGAAGCTGCTATTTTAAAGTAAAAATGTTATATTGATCTTTTCTTTACTTTACTTTACTTGGAAGATGCTTTTATCCAAAGCGACTTACAAGGAGAAGACACAAGCAATTACCATTCTTGATGTCAAATGATCTCAGATATCCCTTGCTATTACTTCTCATCCAAATCATCTGCAGGTGGGTGTATTCACACATGCCCCGTGGCGATGTACATCCACTTTGTTATATTAATGCACAAGCAAACATTACGTCAGCTTTGCAATGGCTCCTGTCGCTTTCTAAAACTGTTACGGCCTCGATCTACATCTTGCAAGTGAAATTTGCAGTCACAATGATAATGATAGAAATGTGACAGAGTATTTAGTTGCACCATTGTGAGTGAAGGTACCATTACTAAAAAAAAATGGCTTGTCGTACAAGTGTATGTTAAATGAGAGAGAGAGACACGACATTGTCCTTGCTGTCTTGCTGTTTGTCTTCGATCCAGAGTTAGATGTTACTGAGCTGTGCCCCATGAAATTGTGAGATCAGTTAATTCACACCTATTCTGTGTTTATCCCTCCAGCCACGTTGCTGTAGCTCCTGTGTTTACAACCCCACCCACACTATTTCCTGTCCCCTCCTGCTTTTGTCCACACCTTGCAATAAACTTCTACTACCTCTTCTTTTACTGGGAGACAGCTGTGGCAACTTTAAAGTAGGAATAAAAGCTGACACTACTTGTAAGAAAAGTTTTTTTTTTTTTGGATATCAGTGGCATCTCAAGAGCTGAGCTCTGTCATACAGCATGTGGAAGAAAAAATGTGGAACATTTAGAGCTCAGAACAGGATGAGAGTGAGAGAAGAAGACATCCTTTCACAGGAGCTGCTGTGTGAGAAATTGGTCATAATGTCACACTAGTGTTAAAACAAGCTTAATACTACAGTATATGTCTAGGATAAACGGTCCTAACAAAGATACTGGATGTTCTTCAGGATTTTTCTTTCTTCTGGTGCTTCTCTTGTCAAACTCCGTGTTCTCTGATCAAATAACAGCAGAACGAAACACTATTTGTTCATTCAGATCGATTTGTTATTAAGTTGGCCTAAGTCGCTATTCACTATATACTGTGTAGTGCTGTATAATAAGTGCACTACTTTTGCTAATAATCCCACAGACCAATGTGATGGCAGTGACGAGTCCATGTTCAAAATGTGATGTGCAGTAAACTGAGTGTCTGCTACACTGGGATTGGTTGAAAGTGTGATTCGAGCTGCAGGACTGATGTTTAAAACTGCATCGTCAGTCTTCACCAACCATAATCATTTGCATGAAATGATTAAATAAGTTATGATGAAGTTATGTGATGATCAGATGAGAGTGTAACAGCCTGCAAACACGTCTGGAGCAAACTGGCCAATACTAGCTTTATTAGCTCATGGATTACTAGAGACAGAGTCAGTGCCTCAGACAAAATATAGTCAAACTTGATGCTAAACGCTCTTGGTGTTCACTCTGGTTTGTATCACTTTAAATTTTGATGATTATGTGCTATTGATTATTATGTTCTCAAGACAAATAAGCTTCTCAGCATAAATAACTATAAACAGCATAAACAGCCAATGAAGCAATTGCAGAGAGAGAATAGAGATAGAGGGAGACACAGTGAGAAACAGACTGTTATTGTTACCGTAATGGCCAGATTGTTGCTTTCACCCACTAAGCTAAAGCTTTCCTCTTTGGCATCCCGACAGTCATTAGACAAAGCGTGTTGGTGGCTGGCATCACCACGGGCTCATTTACATATAACAAAGCAAGACAGAACCATTAACCTGAAAAACACTGAATCAACTCTTCGTGCACTAATAATGTCTCCACATTAAATCTGCATTGTGAGTGCATTAAAATGACATTAAGGAATGAGATCTAATTGTTTCCGACATGCTATGAGGTATAGAAAATCTTTACCATTAGGCCTCGTGTTACCTCCTCCAGAATATTATAATGGATGTCAAATGGTGATTTAATGAAGAAAAGTGTCTTTCTGCACACGTACTTTACTGTATGCTAATCACGGTATTGCAGAACTGAGACATGTCGGTTAGAAATGTTATACTGTGCACTAATCATTTTCTTTTACTGCATCTTTATTTAATTTAGTTTGATACTAATTATATTGAGACTTTGTCAATGTGTGTGTGAATATTGCAATGAATATATCATTATTGTCAGTGTTACCATCAAAGGAGGCTTTTAGTCTCTAGTAATTCAATAATAATAATAATAACTATTATTATAAGCTCTCCACTCTTTTTCAAGAACAGAAAACTCGGGTGGATCATTTAATACGTATCTGTGACCATGTACTAAACATGCAAAGCAATATTAGCTTCACATCAACGTGTGTTCATAGTGTGTATATGTGCTGGCAGCAAATATGGCACCTTCTTACACCAAGTCTTGTTTTATTTCTCCACAGAAGGAGCGGGAAAAGAAAAAAGAGGAGAAGAAGAAAGAGAAGGAGGTTGATAAATTGGAGAGACACAACAACACAAAGGTAAAGACACTGCTCAAGTCATTTGTTTATGGTCATATTGGTCTAGATTACATCTCAATATCAATGTAATTCACAAGAAAAATGAAATGAGAGAAATGAGAAATGATTTGAGGATTATTACATATGTGGTGGCCACCATAACAACAATTGTCAGTTGACTCATTTCTCTAGATCACCTTGTTAAATCACCAGCAGAGGCTTCCTATTGTTTTTGCTTCTATACACTGTTTGCCAAGGACCAAACAAGAAAGAAAATAGTAGAGTAGCATTTGATGTCTTACTCTACCAGATACCATGGTAAGAAATAAACTAATAAAATGTAAAAATAAATAATCTTGTGCCAAAAAATAAAGGGAACTATGAACTTTTTTATGGTGGCATAGCATTTTGACCACAGTGCAGTATGAACAAAATGAATGCATATAATAAACAGCCAAGGTGTAAGAAGTAACAGTTTATGAGGAGTGTAAAATAGAAACTGGTGATGATGAGTGTTAGTTGTAAGAATCATGACTTTTATGCAGGTGACAGAATTTAAAGCATCGAGATAAATCTGTGAGGAGGATGTCTGTAATGATCTATGACCATCTCAGCCATCTCTGTCTATGGATTACAAACTGTTCAGCCTTTGAATTCAAAGAAAGGATGAAAAAGGATGAGAATCTAGTCCAATGACATTTATTGTGCAAAACGTACATTTGTGTTTGCTGTGGGGGCCTGAATGAGGACGAGGATAAGAGCTGCCTTCTTTGTGTGTGTGTCAGTGTGCCCTTATGAATACGTGATGTGTATCAACAGAGGGATTGTGTCACTCTACCTCGGTGGTGCAGGAACTGAATCCTCAAGGAAAACTCCTCATAAACATTCATGTTGTTCACAGATGCTCTGTGCATCAGTATGGATCATTTGTCATGCACATTGAAATCATTTGTGTGTGTGTGTGTGTGTCATGTGTAAATGCATTTTACTTAGAATACACAATGTGTCATTTTTCATGCACTGGCCTTAGTGGAGTGGAGTGTATGCATGGCCGAGTTGTGGTATGTGTTGTATTTTTGAGAGAAAGACGAAGTGGAGGAGTAAATGTGTGTGTTTCTAGGTCATGGTTTGTAAATTCAGATTATTTCATGGCCTGCAAAGCAGTGAGGGAATAATGTAGCTCCCAGTGGTGTGGATACTGCTGTACTGTGTGTGTGTGTGTGTGTGTGTGTGTGTGTGTGTGTGTGTGTGTGTGTGTGTCAGATGCTCTACAGGGAACAGAAATATAGGCTATGGGCAACCTTATCCACTGAGAGTAAAACAGCAACACAGTGGTCTGTAATCTGCCTCCATCTCACTCTCTAGACTATATATTACTATACTATAGATATTAGATATATTAATGATATTAATACATTTATATTTTTATTACTACTACTGAAATATGTGGTGTAATTTCTTTTGTTTCTCTAACCTTATTGTGTATCTTCCTTTTACACTTGAGAGCAGGTTTACTTGCACATCACTTCAAAGATCTGATAATATTCACATAAGGGATGTCCCACTCCAATTTTTTTAGCCTTGATGGTGAATTCAGTCCTTTATTGTTTGGTATCCGCCAATTTCAAGTCAAATGTCATACCTACAGTAGTATTTCATTGTATATGTATCTGTAGAGATGTTCCGAAAACCAGTACATCAATACCAAATCAAAATGCTGAGAGATGATGAACATTAACACTAACAACGACATGTTCGATGATACAGATGCAGCAACAGTTCTGCCACTACCACAAGCTTTAGGAAAAACACTCCAAAAGCCTCATATGTTTTGAGTTGGGTGATCAGAGAAAAATGTATGGACTACGTTACTAAAGGTGATATACAAATGTTGTCTGAGAGCTTTTGGAATGAAACAAGGAAATAAACATCCATATATGTACAACGAAATCAAGGTGGGAGTTTCAGTTGGTAAATTTGTATTGACAACATGTTGTTAACACGTTCATATCTTGAAATGTTAGTGTTT
This sequence comes from Ctenopoma kingsleyae, assembly GCA_032353495.1. NCBI lineage: Eukaryota > Metazoa > Chordata > Actinopteri > Anabantiformes > Anabantidae > Ctenopoma > Ctenopoma kingsleyae. The sequence continues at coordinate 2,793,231 of JAUBNQ010000007.1, read as the reverse complement.
GTAAACCGTGACACAGCTGTGGATCTGCTGATGTAGTAATGAGGATAAAACCAGAAGTGAAAAAAAAGTTTTTTTCGTTAACCTGCTCAATTTGATTGTCTAATTATCATTCAACAAGTGAGAATGCAGCTGACTCACAGCAAATGTCGATGTTATCTTTGTTTCCCAGGGATTTAATGTTCATCAATGACCCTTCTCCTGGCAACCTTTGTCACAAAAAGCTTTAAGTGCAACAGGACAAATGGTGTTATGTACAGTGCTATTTGGTAAAGCGTCACAGTTTAGTGCATTTTGACAACTGACATGGGTCAGCATGGGCACTCTGACTGGGCTGACTACTCGGCGCCGCATGGAGCTGTGTGTTGTGACACCTGTCAACCATAAACAGCATTCAATTTTTCCCATGCTGACCCCTGGCCACCAGTATAAATTGGTGTATCAGTGACAGCAGAAAACTAATAATTCAACAAAAAGCATGCAGGGATACTGCAGTAAATTAATTGAAAAACAAACCTATCATGTTCATCCACTGGTTTTCTACTCTATTAATTCTGTTCAGTGCTGTGGAGGACTGGCAAGTTCCCAGCTTTGTCACACATCCAGCTTTCACCCAGTTTTAAACAGACCAATAAATAAATCAAGGCACAAAATGGCTCAAAGACAAAACAAAAAAATAAAAATGTATATTATCATCATAGAGTACAGTTACGCCTGGAAGTATCTGGACAGTGACAGTTTAATTTAGATTTTGCCTATATACACCACCACAATGGATTTGAAATAATAATAATAATAATAATAATAAT
>JAUBNQ010000007.1:2782228-2792325 GCA_032353495.1 Ctenopoma kingsleyae | reverse complement strand
AAATGCAGTGTTGAGACAGTTATCAACATCTACATGAATGTTAAAGTCACCCACTATAATCACTTTATCTGTACTAAATCAGATAAAAAGTCTGAGAATTCAGATAGAAACCAAAATTAATATCATCAAAATCAATATACTATCTGCCAAGATACTTGCTGTTAATCTGAACTCGTGTTTTTACTGGAGCTCGTCTAAGATTTCTGCCGTGCAAATGTATCTCGAGCTTGTCTGAACAACACTGTTACACAAATCAATGCTGAAAAGAAATATTGTCTTTTATTGTAATGGCATGAAAAGCAATCAGCATATAATTATTCCCAAATGATGAAAATGCAATTACTCCTTGTATACTGTTACACTGTCTTCCCGTATGAACCACAAACAGCGTATTTCTGAGCCAGTACTCTGTGTGTCGCTTCACTTAAAGTGGTTAAGATTGACTGATCCAGCCTCAGCCTTCAGTGGCACCACAGAACTCACTCATCAGTCAAATTCAGTCAAAGTGGGATCTGTCTACTGTGATTATTGGACTTGAAATTATTGGAAAGTTACAATACAAACATAACCAGTATGATACAACAACAAATATGCCCGGTCCCAAATATGCAACATGCTGTTTTGACTGTTGAGATTCATGTGAAACTGAGGTTTCATATGACATAAGCTTTTGTCTAGTGTGGTCAGATTGAACTCTGGTTTCTTTTCCTTCTTGGTGCAGTTCATTTGGCCATGTCTGAAAACAGGAATTGCACTTTGGTGCAGATCAAAACAACCGTAACGAGACCCTTGACCAGATGTGATCTCGAACCTTGATCCAGCCCAAATCAGCAGGTGTTTGCTAAACGGTACATTGACAGCATGTCTTCTTTGCAAAGATTGAGGTTGTGTTGTATTTAAGATGTTTAGTGCATTTAGTGTTCTAGAGAGAGGCAGAGTTTTGCTTTATATTGTGGAGATAATTACCATGCTTATGAGCAATACATGCTGCATAGCACCTTTTTTTCTCATAGAAATATTCACATGTACAGATAAGGATCTTGTGTGACATATTAGCATGCGCGCGTGTGTGTTTGTGTGCATGCAAAACTTGTGGTTTGTTGCAGGAATTAAAGTAATGGATGATTGTTTGTTCATGCATGCATGCTGGCAGAGAGTCTCCTTTTCTTACTCCTTATCAGCCATGCTCCTGCTGCCAATAAGCCCCTGTGTCAAGGAGATATCTCAGGACACTTCTTGTGTGTGTGTGTGTGTGTGTGTGAGAAACAGCGGCAGAGAGAAAGAGACTTGTTAGTCCAACTGTATGCTGACGTGCTAAAAGCTGTTTAATCTCCAGTATAACAGGAAACATGCTGACAGCCATGTTTCTCTCTGTCTCTGTCTTTCTCCTCTCTTTCTTCTCACTTTTTCCCCTTGTCTCTCACATTGTCTTTTCTCTCGCCTCTTTTCTACTCATCTCTCTCTCCTCCTGTTCATACCCTTCAGTCTGTTGTGTGAGTCTTCCCTCTCTCTCAAATACAAACGATATCATCATCAGTAATCCTACCATGAAACAGCACCTTTCATCTTCCCACACGGATAATATACTGTATATGTCTGTATACACACACAAACACACATGTTTTTCCATATTTCCTAGCCCTTTACCTTAATCTTAACCAATCCAACTAAATGTCTAACCCCAACCCTAACCTTAACCTAAACTAAATTCTAATGTTCGTCCACACAATGTATTTGTGTAAGATCTGTGTACACACAGTGGTTTCTGGAGGGAGCAGCGTTTGCTTTAATCAGCAGAAATGTTTCATTTCCTTTCACTTCACTTCATTTCCTTTCTACTTCAGAGAGGTTTGCATAAAGACCACTTTGGCTCTGCTCAGATAATATGAATCCAAAATACTGTGAATGCACCAGCTACTGAGCTGATTTCACAGATGAAAGTCTGAGGAACAGGATTGTCTGAGGCAACAATCAATATGGATTTTTCAATTCTGTAGTTCTTCTGTTGTTGAAATGCAACTGCAGAGAGACAAAATTGCTGATGTGTTGATCTTTCATGTTTTTAAATTTGACAATCAGGTTTTTATATACAGCAGGCTGCCTTTGCCTAATCTTTGTTACAAGTTAACAGTTCACTGAAGTCTATGGTATTGATTGACAAAGATAATAATACAAAATATTGAATCTCATTAAATTATAACTGAAGTTATAAGTTAATTAGCTATCTAATGCATATATTATTACTGTGTAGGAAATCCCACTGGTTGTGGTTTAAAGGTGTACTCCAGCAATTTCAAATCACAAATCTATATTCAGTAGTTTGAGGCCTAACTCGATACAAACTTATTGGTTCAAGTGCTTTCTGTAGCCGATGTCTGTACACAGCCAATGATTGTTTGTGAAGGAAGACACTACACTGTAATAACCACAAGCGAAATGAGTGTTTCTGTGGTTTCAGTGAATCCAAAAGAGTGATAGGTTATCACTTTTATGGAGCCTGCCAAGAAGCCTTTCAGAAGTGGCATTCTGCCAGTTATTATTTAGTACACAATATCTTATGCTAATATAACTTAATATTTTTGAATCATGATCTCAAGTTTTTGGATTCTGAAAAACACTGTATGACTAAGTAAGATATAGCTGTTATTTTGGTATGTCAGATACATATCTAATGAACATTTAGCTACTGTAGGTAAATACAGTATATCATATTGGAGTAAATATTATTGCTGAAAGATATTAAAGAAACAAGAGTTTCACAGCATGAGTACTCCCTGGTGTTTTATGTAAAATCTGGAAGGAAATGTTAGTTTAAGCCTGATTAGCTGGTCAAAACCTAATCTGGTGTTAACATGCTACTTCGGGTTTTTACTGCCTTTACTGTATTCTGTCTAATTTGTTGAAGATGCAACACAACAAAGTATTTCAAAATATTCAGGTTTTTATGCCTTCGGAGACATTTGGCCTAGTTTATATTCTGTCAGTCACATGTGCCGCTCATTTATTGAACTCAAATCAGTGTGTTTGAAATTGCAGAGTAATTATTCATCGCATGCTGTTCGCCTTAATGAAATAACTGTTATGTTACATTATGACAATAATGTTGTCTCTGTGTCATATGACTTCCAATTCAGAATATGATTGACATATTCATTATTTCCCTGTAGTTTTGTACTACAGCAGTGTTGGTACAGAGTTGATTGGTTTTGATTGTCCATTCATTTCTGTGAAGAGTCTCACAACCATAAATTCCACCAGTGGAGAACACTGTTTGGGCACAGCATGTATGCACCATTCCATGTTGATATAGAGTAAATGTACAGTCCACCACCGAGGGACAGCAATGATTTCCTCAACATATTCCACAACACTTAGTTAGCATGTTAGTGTTAGTTTCTGTGTAGTCATGCTTCAATGGAAACTAAGACACAGCAGTTGCTCGTTCCACACTGGGTAGTCTGCTGTAGTCATTCATCCAGCAGCTGTTAGCTGAGTTTCATCAAGTACAGTAAAAAGTGCTCTTTTATTGTTTGTTGCTTGTTTTGAATTGTAAAATTTGAACCTGAATTATTTTCTGTTGTATTAAGTGAATTAAATATATAGAAGAATATATTTGTGACTGGAAACAATCGTGTCAAATAGGGTTAGGAGATACATATATTAGTCACTTGTACTGCTACATTAGAGATTGACTTAAGACAGACCTGTATTTCAGGTGCAGGTGAAAGAGCTGCTGAGAGAAAAAAAGGTTCTGTAACCAAAATCATACTTTTGTTCATTTGTTGCCATGCTTCTCTAAGAGTTCATGGACTTGAGACTGAATTCTTACTGCTTATTTATACCGGAGTGCCTTTTTCTAGATCAGAAACACAGCTAAATGCCTGCCTAAAGATTTACTTACTTAGTAAGAGGACGGTGGTAATCGGTTTCGTTTACTTCCTAATTAACCTTGTTGGAGTGAGTGCCTTAATTCAACATTGTGAACTGGTCAGGAGCCTTCGTTGTCTCCCACTCAGAAATACCACACTATATAAGGAGGTGCATGCCACCTAAAGACTCCTGATTGTAGGTGTGGGGCGGGGAGACTGAATTAAAAGTGCACCACAGCAAGTCTGCTGTTGGAAATCAGCAAACAAAAACAAAACAAACATAACAGACTCAGTGAGTTGCTGGAGCAGACCCAAAACTGTTAGGAAGTGTTAATAGCACATTTGTCAGTAATATGTGGTCAGATCAGCATTGTACAATGATAGAAATAAAGAATCATTGTTGGAGGCTTCATGAAGTAAGATGCTAAAAAAACATCTTTCAATAGCAAAGCACTCCAAGCTGTGATGCGATGAGTCAAGTGGACGACAGTCGCTGAGATATGATGGAGATGTTACACTGGCTGTCAGGACACAGTCTGATACTGGACAGCCTTGCATTAAAACCCTGAGCCGACAAGAGCAGCTGAGGGAATTTTCCAACTTCTGTGCTTAAATGTACAGTTAAAATCACTGAAAACGTAAATTTGTCACAGAACCTATTCTGTACATTTGAACTAAATCAATATCTGTGACATACAAATTTAAACTCCCACTTTTTACAGATTTTACAAGTCAAAAGGTAAGGCTTTTAAACCAGGACACGCCAACACTTCTCACACTCTGACCTAACACACACTGTTGGTCTCCTCACCACATCTGAACAGCTAACACAGGTCATTGTTTAATCATTGCACATGCACAGCTGTTAATCTATTATAAATAGTCTTAATCTGTAAACTGTACCTATTCTCACTGCAACATCACACTTTCACACTTGTCTGTGCTACTGTTCCTTTGGAACATAATTTCTTGTTTGCATTTTATCTTGCACTTATAATTTGTCCTAGTTTTTATGTTATTCTTATTTATCTTTACACTTTCAATTATAAATTTTTAACTTTAACCCAATTGGAATTAGTAAAGTTTGCACAGTCTTTAGAAAAGGGACAGCTCAGGATACATTTCATTGCGTGTTGTACACTGTATACAGTAACTATGTATGTGGAAAGTAAAGAAACTTGAATCTTGAATCTTAAAACGGGTCAGTTATCCCCCAGTGGACAAAGGCAGTAAGTTTGTCCAGCGTGAGTATTAAAGTCACAGGTTTTTGCCGAGCAGAAAGTCCAGCTAAAACATGTAGTGTAAGTTAACTCAACATCAGACTGATTTAGACAACAATTTGCTAACTCTGAAACATTTACTCTAAAGAGAGCACAGCGCAGCAGAGCATTCCAGGTTTACTTATCAGCATGTTGTAGAACTAGATGCCACATGTCTCTTGAGAAAGGTGAATAGTTGCTGAAACACATTGATTTTATAATTGATGCTATCGTCTTTACTTCAATCAAGCGTGCTATAGTGCAAATTGTCCCCCTAGTGTACCGTAGCGCAGGTGTTCAGACAGATGTTAGGCAGTGTTGTCTCTTCACAGCACGTCAGCCCAGTGTGATAGTGATTGAAACTTGCGTGGTGTACCTGACTTCACCATATCTGTCCCCTAACAGTAGTTTCACTTGTGCATACATTTTAACAAGCTCTTTGTACAGTCTGATCCATGGCAGATAAGTTAGAGGAGACATGATGGAGAGTCACATGACATACAGGTGACACTCTTACCAATACTCTTTGGACTTGCACCCGAACTCCCCATCCTTCCCATCCTCAGACATGCCTTACAAACATTTAATACAGTCAGCACATTTACCATTGCACAAGATGTTTGAGTGGGTTCCAGCACGGCATACAAACTCTGTTTCTTTAGGTGCTTTATAAATGGAGTTTATTATTATTTTAGTTTTCGCATGTGCCCTTATCCGTGCCGTGTTGTCTTTGCTTGTCAGGAAGTCCTCTTGAACAGTATTCTGACCTTCAACATCCACTCAAATTCTCTTCTCTTAAACAAAATAAATTCCTTTTTACGTTTCCATCTGAAGGGCATGCAGGGTGATGTGTCCATTAATTGACTGGAGGAACTCAGTGATGTGTTGGGCATGTAAATGAAAAATCAGTTAGAAGCGCTGACTTTTCTGCTCAGTCACCTTAAATTAAACAGTAATAACATTCACCAGCTGCAGACATACAGAGGTCTCCACAGATGTGATCATCTTATTTAAAAGGCAATATAGAGAGGGATACATCTGCAAACATACAGATAATATAGATTGAACTGAATTCAGGTGTTGATATAAATATACATGTAGGCAGGCGTGGACAGACGCAATAGAATAACAAGTAGTTGGCTTTCTCTTTCTCTATTCATATGAACCATTTTATTCAGCTTGATTGAGGTTGTTAGAGCTCAACTTTGTCTCCTTCTCCACATGTGCTATCCCATGCCTGTAGACACTAATTAAACTTCAGCATTCAGTGGAAGCTGGCATCAGAGCAAATGTGTGTCCTATCACAGAAAGCTGAGGGAATTCTTTAAAAGACATGTGGCTCCCACATCTTTAACCCAAATGAAGCCTGTTTACTTTGTTGGTGGCAGGGATTTTTTTTTCAGAAAACACCTGAAACACACAGGCCTTAACATTAGTCAGTTAGAACATTTGTATACATCAGCCACAACATTAAAACAAGTGATTTAAATAACATTGCAGTTTTGAAGTCGATGTTTTGAAAGCAGGAAAAATGGCCAAGAGTAAGCGTCTTTGACAAGGACCTGATTGTGATGGGTAGACGACTGGGTCAGAGCATCTCCAGAATATCAGGACTTGTGAGTTGTTCCCACTATGCAATTGTCAGCACCTACCAAAAGTGGTCCAAGGAAGGACAACTGGCCTCAATGGTGCATGTGGGGAGCAAAGAGTAGCCTGTTCAACAGAAAAGCTGCCATAGCACAAATTGCTGAAAACTGCAACAAACCGACCAGAGTGCCAATGCATGTCCATGCCCCACCTCGTAACTTACAGGACTTACAGGATACCTTCAGAGGTCTTGAGACTTGTATGCCTCCATGGCTCAATGCTGTTATGGTGCTAGAGGGAGACTGACATAGTTTTAGACATGTTTTAATGTTAAAGCTGATCAGTGTATATTTTGCATGCACAGTCATGAATGTGAAAGTGTGTATTAGAAAGTAAAGAGAAAGGACAGAGTGTACTCCACACTCACGCTCGACAAAAACACACATTGCTTTTCAGGCAAGAAGTGACTCCATTATCTCTGTAGTTGTTTTCACTCTCTCCTCACCTCCATTCATCTCCATCTCTCCTTCATTTGTCCTCCCTCTGTGTCTCTCCTCCTCTCTCTTTCTAGCTCTCTCCACAAACACTAAATCACTGTTGTCCCGCTAGACTGCTGGTGTATGTTGTCTTTTTCTTTCAGTCCATGAATAAATTATCAAAGAGAACAAGAGGCTGCTTTCCTTCATGGAAAACACCACTGCTTTCCTTTGTCAGAGATAGAAAGTGAGTGTGTGTTTGGGCAGATGTGTTTGTGTGTATCCTGGTTCATTCAGTGCAGGGATTTGGGGAGTGTGTTATCACTAGGTGCTCTGTGCATCTGGACTCGGTTGGGCTCTCAAAGGTTCCTGAGATTGGATGTGACACGCACACGCACGCACACACACACACACACACACTTTCAGCAGCAGCAGCTAAAGCATATCTGTGGTCGATTGGCATTAGTTTGAGCGGATGGTGTGAAGGGCAGCCAAAGGAGCGACGTTCTGTGACTAACAACATCACACACACACTCACACACCACACACATAGAAAGCAGTGCTCACTCAGGTCTAGCAGTCAAAGGATCGATAGCGTAGCCACAAGGAGGCTAATCAATAAGCCGGATTTGCCCTACTGGAGGAAGAGAATCAGGCCTGTTTCCCAGGAAAACACACATAGACACACCAGTCAGATGCTGTCATAAAACCACACACATCTACCCTCTTGCACTATAAATGCATCAATACGCGCACAAACTTCTCTTCCTTCCATCCTGCACACGCCCAAGCACACAAACACACCTCCCCTGCTGTGATGCAGCAGAGCCTATATGCCACAGAGACTGTTATATCCCAGCTTATCTCTCCAAACAGAGTGAGCCACGTCCAATGAGCTGGTTGGCATTTACACTGCTCAGGGATTTGTAAAGCATATGATACAACAGATTTATTGTCAATCATAGATTTGTGTCAAGGTCTTGCTGACAAATTTGAAGGAAAACCATTTGTTTTGGCAGCACAAGTACAGTATAGCTGAGGTCCCCAACCACCAGGCCATAAATGTGTCATTTGGTACCGCACAGAAAGGAAAAAAGTATTTTATTTCCGTTTTATTGACAATCACAGTCTTTTATTTTGAAAAAACGGATTCTCTGCCGCCTGCTTGTCTGGACGCACTCTGTCTGTAAACATGCCTGGTGCATTGAGCATGTCTGTGCTGAGAAGAGGATCGATTGCTGGACATTGCAATTAACGGTGGCCTTAAAAGTAAGTTTGAGACGATCTCTGTATAATCCACCAGCGTTTTAAATGCCACAAAAGAGATCAGCTTTTCAATCGGTATACAGTTTAAACACATATAGTACAAAATACTGTACAATGTATTTGGTGGTGTGAGGCTCAGTGAGCCTACAGTGAGTCAGACAAAAAGTCTTTGTGACCGACATCAGGGTCCAAAGAGAAAAATTGTGTTGTGTTGCAATGCTGAAGTGCATTATAATGTGGGGGGAGTTTTTTAATCCCACCATTGAGCCAGGCACTATAAACAATATGAACAGTCATTGTGATATAACATTTAAATAATAAAAAAATGAGAAACAAGAGACATCTGTTTGTGTCTGTTGTGTTGTAATAGACTATAACATGCAAGCAAGCTGGTACAGTAATTAAAAAGCATTAACACAAATCAAAAATTAGGGATTTTTGAAGATTATGTTTTAAGATTAGAGTAAGACAGATTCATTAAGACTATATTTTAGGTTATAGTCAGGTCATTTGTGGTAATTTTCATGTTCTTAATCTGAACTCACATTGCTTTCATGCCGAAAGACGTGCGCACATAATCACAAGTTTGTTCACACTGATTACTAATTCACACATCAAACAAGCGGCTGCAGAACACACACATGCAGACATATTCCTTTCTCATCTGTGTCACTCTCACACACTTTGTGAGTTTTCAGCTCTTTGTCAACTTTTCTCCCCTGGACGTGGACGCACACACACACACACACACACACACAGCAGAGTTCCGTGTGTGTTATTGAAGCCACTAGTGCAGTGAAGTCAGGACCTCCGTATGTAAAACACCATAAATCCAATTACTTTATGCAAAGTGGTGGAGGTGGGTTTCACAGCCACAACATGAGGTCCAATCCTGCTTCTCCTCTGTTGGAATACGACATGAGAGGGTGTGTGGGAACAACCAAAAAACAGCGTGACTAAACTACAAAACCCTCACAGATACACACTTGCATGTCCTTCGTTTGTAGTGAGGAAGATTCACTACATCCCCACATCAGTGTTGTGTGTTTAACATCCGTGTGTGTCTGCGTTTGTGCATGCATCAGATCCAGTTTGTTTTGTGCGTTCCTTAAGATCAGTTGGGTGTTGGGTGTATGTTCCCTGAACTGAAGTATGTGTTGCTTTTAAGTATGTGTGTCTAACCTGAAGCTGGCTGCCACTTCCCCCAAAACACAGCATAACAAGATTTCCTACGCTGTGAAAACTCTGTTTAGTGGCAAATAAGATTCACTTCTGAAAATACCTGAAAATACCTTATTTAAATTGGTGTGTGTGTGTCTGTGTGTGTTTTTTATTTTCCAGTGTTTTGATTTGATTAGGCATTCCTTCCCTGAACAGCACCGTCACGCATCAGCTGTCAGACCACACTGTGACCTTCTTCAAACACTGGAGTGTGTGTGTTTGGTGTTTGTGTCTCTGTGGATGCATATATTTGTTGAGTGTGAGTTTGTGTTGTGTGTCGTGGTTTATGCACTTTTGCATACATTATATGAATTTGTGTTTGTTTCTAACTATATATATATATATAAGTGTGTGTGTTTTGCCTGTAATCTCCTAATGCTTCTCTCAGTGTGTGTGGGTTTGTGTGTGTGCACGTGTGA
>JAUBNQ010000007.1:2723516-2743005 GCA_032353495.1 Ctenopoma kingsleyae | reverse complement strand
ACCTGTATGAAAATGCTGGATTGGTTCCATCAGCACGACGAGTTCCTCGTTTACTGGGAGCAAGAAAAAGAACCAGATCACACTGCCAAGTGCAGAGATTCATTTCCACAGGGTTCCTCTGCCATCCAGAAACCGTAGAACTGTAGAACGTCCTCCAGGTTTATTTCCAATGTGTTTACATTTTCTGGTGCCTAGTACAGAATGAAAAAAATGTGGTTTCGTGCATTAAAATAATAAATAACCAGGATGTTTTTTTTCCTGTTCATCTTTGTCCAATGAGCGTTTTAACTGAAAAAGTAGCGTTTGATCTTTCCTTTTTTTCTGTTTTCCAAGTGGGTCATGTGGAATAAAGGCTGTTGAATCCTGGATTTGAATCCTGTTTTTATTTCCTGTGTGTACATCAAACACCAACACACGTTCATTCCCCTCTAAACGTCAGTGTTCAGTAATAATACTAAAGTTAAAATACAGTGAAGACAACTGAAGCTAAGATCTCATCCTGTTATATCCAGTCCACTCAAGTTCTTTGTGAGGTAACTTATCTTTGTTGTGGACCCCCAGGCCCCCTCTGTATTATTGATGGCAGTTTGTCGGGAGCGATGTTACTTCACATTCACTACTTCCAATCCTGATCACATACTTCACATACTTACGGGTTGAGAGGACAGCGGAGGTTGCTGCAGTTCATTATATATGAGCCGTTCATGGTGAACTAAAGGGGAATTACACAGCATCAATAAATCATTACACCATTAACTTTGAGACATTAATGCTAGAACAAGAGTTGCAGAATCTACTTGTTGATTCTGTTGGCCACCCATTGGCATTTTGCAGAACAAACGGAGGTGATGAAACAAGGGAGAACTTTTCAACACATTTCCACACATTTTAAAGGATAGCTTCACATTTTTTCATAGTCTGACTGTTGATGCCCATGTGAATAATGATATTTTGATGTAACAATTCCTCTTGTTCTACAACGAGATCACTTCCAAAACGCTTTGCAGTCTTTGTTCTCACAAAGTTAAAGCTACATTATGTAACTTGTTTCGAATATTTGTTTAGCAGAGATATGGTCCATACGTTATCTTAATGTGGTGAGGTGCTGTCAAAGCCTCGTGTGACACAGGCTCAGAACAGAACGGCAGTGGTGTGCAGACATTCCCTTTGAAAGGTTTTTAAGTGATATATATGTACATATCCGTCATGAGAGAAACAGTTTTTGCTGAGAGGGAAGAGTTGGCTCACATCAGTTACGCAGGAGGGATTTCTTAAAGGTCTGTATTAACAGGAGTGGTGGTTACAGCAACAAAAACCTGTTTCAGTGTCCATATTGGCACCTGAGTGGAGTATTAAGACTTGAAAAAACTGTGAACCTATCCTTTAATTTGCTCAGTGAGAGCTGCGTGGTGGGTGTATGTGAAGTATGGTTTGAAATAAATAGTTCAGTATTGTTGCTGTCTTCTGAAACATGATGCCGTGATGTGCGCTATGTACGAAGCTGGAGTCAGGACATGGTTTTGGACTTAGTGTAAAGACTGGAAGCATCTACCAATCTAACCATATTTTTTTTTTACCATTAAAGCTGCTGATTCTCCAGCTTTGCACCAAAGCACGTGAAATTAATCTTCCGTCACACCCAGAAGGAAGATTTCTCAAATATGTAACAGAGAGAAAAAACAGCTGTACAACACCACTGTTGTCAAATGTAGGCAGTTAACAATTTTCTGAACCACAAGCCTTGTTAATGATAGTCATTACAGTACCGTAGTTCATTTTACAATGATGTATTAATGATTAAAAATGACATTAATGAGTCACATGGCACTTCATGGCAGTTTTGCAACATGAATGTTTTTCTTTACATTTATATTTCAGTGTTTTACACCAGCAAGCTATGGATGAAAGAAATGAACGGTCCAAGTCGTCCCAGTTTGTAAAACATATCCAGTTCCATCCAGTTCACACAAAGCACATTTGACAAACAGCCAAAAGTCTTAAATCATGCAGCCCCTCAGAGTCTGTGTCCGGCTGTGTTAAACCAATAAGGAGAGAGAGCAGGATGCTGCCGTCAGTCTGATGGGTGGCCACACTCAGCCCCTGATTGGTTTTGGATCGGTCTTGTCCTCTCACACCTCGATGACCACGGTGTCCTTTCGATGTTTGGGCTCGTTTGCGAGGTGCGGTTTCTCCGTGCGAGTGTGCCAAACCAGCACCTGGAACCAAGAACATGAAAAAGAATGAGAGAATCTGCTGACGGTGGAAAAGCTGGGTGCACACAGACACACACACACACACACACACACACATTGAACAAGCTGTTACGCCTGGATAAATACAGCACAGATGCAGGTGGAGGGCAAAGTTTTACTGATCCTGTGTACGAGCAAAGACTAAAGTTGATATTTTTTAAATAAAACTGCTGATTCCTGATCTTTTATGGCTACGCTGTTTTTATCTACAGTATGTGTGAGTGTGTCTGAGAAATACTGAAAATGGGAGGTTAAATATTGTCTCAGTTTTGTATTTTTTGTCAGGCATAATTAAGCATGTGTCTTTTTCACTAAAATCATGTTTGAACAAAAATATAACTTGTTTACATGAATTTCACCTCCCACATACTGTCGTCTAATCCTCAGCTAAAGCGCTTCTCTTCATTCATCGTGCCCACTGGTGACCAGCTGACATATGACATTTTGCCTCATGGTATTGGTGGTATTTCACTAGAAGTCAGGCAGTGGCATTTTTAAAAGGTCTAATTTTTATTGCTGATTTTTTATTTTTTTTTCATGTGTGCTGTTGAATCTGAAATGATTTCAGATGGTTTGGTCTCATCATCATCCTGCATTAGCATAAAAGAACAAAAGTCCAGTTTACTGAACCTGTAGATCAGAACATTTGTTACTTGTGTTGTGAATAACAGTCTTTTTCATATTCGCACGGACATTGTGCTCATTGAGTCACCTGCTGACAACTTGGATGTCTCATAAAGACGGGGCCACACATTTTATGAATTTTTAAAACAAGAGCAGCGTTGTTTGTGTTACTGAGCTCAATGCGGTGCAGCAGCAGGTTCTTCCCCTTCACATTCATACATCATAGTTCACGTTACTCTGTCTCACTTCTCCTGCTGCGGCCGTTAAACGATGTAAAGATGCAGTGCAAGAGAATTTTTCATGAGGTGTTCTGATGGGAGTGAATGAGACACCTTTAGCTATGAAGACCCAGACAATAAACCTGAATTAACCACCCGTGATCTCTTACTACACCATGTTGTTTCTACTCCTTCTCTACAAATTCCTCCTCCTGATGGCGAGAAACAGACCTGTCCTCCCCTCATCCTTTTAAGGAAAAGAAAGCTCTGACCTGGTAAAGCTTTTTGTCTCCAAGTTGCCTGAGGGAGGACGAGAAAGACAGAGCAGGAGGGAGGACTGAGAGGTAAGAACGAGAGCGGAGCCACAAGGAGAAAAAGTGGACGTGATGAATGAGGGAAATAGAGAGCAAAGTGGGAGAAAGAGGGAGAGGAGCGTGAGTCCAGGAGGAACTGGGAGAGCACTCTGGCTGCATAATTTGTACATGTGCACAGACTCGCACACGTACCATACAGTAGCTGCTACATTAGCCTCGTTAGATATGCAAAGCGGGCCAATTAGCAGCACAGTGTGCAGGAAGTGACACGTTCCACCTGAAGAAGCTCAGAGACAACAGCAGCGTTCACAGCCAGCAATAAATCATGTCTCTGTATGTGTATGTGTGTGTTGCTTTGGACACAAAAATGTCACACTCCTGAATTATAGGCTCATTAGCTGTAGGCCCCAAAAAAAATTCTTACTCCAAATAACCTGGATCTGTGAGGAAGGAAATTTGTCCCTCTCCAGGAAAATGTCAATCTTTGCATCCATTGCAGCATGTTCTCCTCAGTATATTGCTGTGAAATTGGCTGCAAACACAAGACAAACAGCTGCAGCGAGGTGCACGCTGCTTTCGATTTGATCCATTTCAGGAGGTGTCAGACTCTTTTGTGTGCGTGTTGCCTCCTGACAGACTGGTGAGCAATGAATTCAACTGCAGGAACATACAACACAATATCACTGTTACGAAGAACAGGCTGGTGTCTGTTATTTAGCAGATATTTCATTAGAGATTCATCAAGTTACAAAGCGTTTGCTGTAAAATACAGCTGTCCATTAGTGTACTGCTATTTTTCTAAGGATGTGGAGGTTCCTCCCATGTAGCCTCTGCGGTGTTGAATAGTGAGCACGGAGCCTTGCCTCACAGGTTCATTCTGGGTTATTGTACTTTTAAGTCAGATAAGGATGATTTTCTCCTGCTGACAACCCTATATATTTCACTTGATGTGAAATAGAGATACAGAATAATTGCGAGGTTTTATTTTTTACAATTAAAGTGCAGCCACAAATCTTTGATCTAAGCCGCTCATGATGATTTAACTGCTTTTCACAGTCTATTGCTCAACAGAGGAGGAAGAAACAACAATAAACACAATTATAACAGACAGAAAAAGAAACCACACTGTCTACTAATATATTTAGTAAATATAAATTTCAGCACCACCACAAGCCACCTGGTGGTGCATGTACCTGTGCAGATGATGGAATAAAACAGCGTTGCAGAGGCAACATTACTGATCTGCACCCAGTGGAAATACGGCGTCAGGGCCGATTCATGTTTCCTGCAGAAGGCGGCGGTGTGTGGTTCTGCTTTTTTAACTCCTCGTTTTTTGTCTCCTTGTTGATAACTGAATGAGTGGTGAACGGGGGGGTTGCTTTGAGGAAATTCTTGTGCACAGGCAGCTGTATTTAAGGCACCAAGGCTTTGGGGTTCACTGTCTTGTCCAGGGACACTTTGACATGGCCCGGAGGAACTGAGACTCAAACCACCAATCTTGTCTTTCCCCTTTTCTAGCCACTAGGACAGGCATTTTCAGGCCAGTGTGTGTCAAGTTGTAGTAATGCAATCAATTATTAATGTTTGAAAATCTCAGTCTACTAACTGAATTGTTTCAGGAAGGAAAAAATAACATGTATAACAAGTAATAACATATTTAACTGCAGATATCCTTTAATCTGCCTTTTAAAAAAAACAGTCTCACACATCAAGTACATTAGTAGCTGTCCTGGAGCTTTCGATCGTATCACATGATCTGCTGCAGAACATGGATTTCACCCAGTTGTTGAACACATTAAAAACATGAGCCTGTTTTTGTCGCCTGCTGTTTCCAAGGCCGAAAGTCAGAAACATCTATTCCATTTGTGAAAGTGTTCAGGATCCACTGAGGCTCAGGTCACATAAACCAGATCCAGTTAGTGGTGAGAAATGCACTAATTAAGTTTAGCAGAAGCTGGAAAGTCAATGCAAATGAAACAGACAGAGGTGCAGTGTTTCAGCCTGTGGCAGCAGACCGTCCTGTGTCGCTTCCCTCTGTGTCATCTTGTGTCTTCTTTTTTTAAAATCTCCTTCAGTCAATCCATCTGCTTTTTCCTTTCTACTCTCCCTCCTCTTTCCTTTATCTCCTCTTACTCCTGTGCTATCATCTGTCTCCATCTGTTCCTCCCCTCTCCTCCCCGCTCCCTCCTCCTTTCTTGTCCTGTCACTGCTGCCTGTTGCCATTACTCTTCTGCTCTAACTACATTACAGCTCGCGTCAGCCGTCTCCAGATACTGACCCTGGTCATCAGATGAACGTGCCTGGCCTCCGCTGTCAAGCTCGGGATTCACGTTCCGTGATGTGATCCTGGACACGGTACCTTCCTCAAAGCTGCGTGGGAGTTGGGTTTGTGTCCCAGCTGCTGGATTACGTTCAGAGCAACCAAAACCCAGCCAAAGCCGGTCCAGATTATTGATGTGATTCCAAAGACAGTTATTAGTAGTGTGGATCACGAGTCGACAGTATCAGCTTATGAGTAATGACAATGTTATTTTTATTATTATTCTTCCTTCTTATCTCATCTGACAGGTTTTATCATATGAACATGTCACGATTAGTCAAATTTTTCACAATGTGTGCCACAAGAACCGGGGTTCTCTGGTTAAAGTGGGCTTGTTCAGTTAATGAGATGTCACAAAACAGACTCAGTCTTTCAGGATAATCCATTTGGATTTATGTACTTTTCTGTTATTTTAAAGCCAATAATAAGTTACATTTACTGTTTGATATTTAGTAAAATAGAGACTGATATTCATCTTTACTATGGAATGCAGAAGCATGGCAGAGTTTTACTGATGATGATATGATTTATGCAAGAAAATCTTGGTTTAAGCAACACTGAAGCTTGACTTATTCCTAACACACTCAGATCTCAAATACAATCTATCATGATCTATTATCTATTATTTTTATTATTAGTAGTAGTATTATTGGTAGTAGTAGTGGTAGTAAGAATAGACCCTGATGTAATGGTGTGTTCAGTGTATAATTTTAGCATTAATACACTGCTCATAAAAATGAAAGGAAGACTTTTTAATCAGAGTTTAGTATCAAGTCAGTTAAACTTCTGGGACATTGATGTGGTCAGTTAAGTAGCTTAGGGTTAAGGTTTGCTGTGTCTCCCAGCACAGTCTCAAGATCATGGAGGAGATTCCAGGAGACGGGCAGTTACTCTAGGAGAGCTGGACAGAGCCGTTGAAGGTCCTTAACCCATCAGCAGGACAAATATCTGCTCCTTTGTGCGAGGAGGAACAGGATGAGTACTGCCAGAGCCCTACAAAGTGACCTCCAGCGAACCACTGGCGTGAATGTCTCTGACCAAACCATTAGAAACAGACTTCCTGAGGGTGGCCTGAGGGCCCCACGTCCTCTAGTGGGCCTTGTGCTCACTTGTTCGGCACCGTGGAGCTCGACTGGCATTTGCCAAAAAACACCAGAATTGACAGTTAACTTTGAATTAAGCCCTCTGTAGGTTGATCATTTTCATCCTTTTGTTCCTAACACATCACCCATTCCATATCAGCATAAATATCCAGCATGATTTTTTTCCAATTGACATCTGATGTGTTTTCAAAGTGTTCCTTGAATTTTTTTGAGCAGTGTATAATATTTTTATTGCCACTTCTCTCTTCTCTATCAGTGATGATCTTTAACTGTACTAGCACACGTAATACATCACATTTTATGTCCTTATAACATCAGTGTGCTACAAGTGAAGCATCTTTACACTGCACAACACAGGCTTGATGAGTGATGATGTCACATCCTGCTGCTTTTGTAAGAGTGATGTGACGAATGCTGATATCACATCCTCTCATACTGCGGGGTGCTCGATGACGACTGATGATGTCACAGCTCGCTAATGACCTGTATTAATATCAGCGGCAGGCCACCTCCATTAGTGTAATGGGGCTGATAATGATGATGATAGCTTCAACACGGAACTGTCTGCAGCAGCAGCAGGCAGCTGTAAATTATGATCGAGCCGCCCCGGGGGTCTTTATCCTATTCCCTGCAGGAAACATTTACCCATAACCCACCGGGGACTTACAGAGCAATGGTGTGACCTGCCCACACATGGTGAACCAGTACATTTAGATTTTACATTTGTTCATACCAGGCGGAGCACATGAATTAAAAAATACAGTTTGCAATGTAATGGAAGGATGGAAGCAGGATGGTGACTTGGCAACCAGAATAAATGACGACATTTACTCACTCTAGTGGACTGAGTCACTCTACAAAACGAAAAACCAAAGCTGTGTGTTGTTTGAGCCCTTAAAATCTGAACCCCTGCCCCCTTAATGCATCCACTGTCATGTAGAAGTAATTCATTCAAGGACTAAACAGTATCTGAGGTGGTAATTAGGGTAATAAATAATGAACTGTTTGGAGAAAAGCATCCAGTACAGTTAAACAACATAAATGTGTGATAATGTTTTCTGCTGAAGTCTCAGTGTGTTTCATTTCTCTACCAACTCTAGTCCTCTCATTCTCCTTCAAACAGCGCCCCTATGGCAGCAGGCGTCTGTTGAAATAGCAACAGAAATGTGCACTTCATCACTGTCTGATCACAGTGACCATGAACTCTACTGCTGACACAAAAATAGTTTGGTCATTTTAAAAAAGGTTAAAAAAGGCTGCACCAACGTGACCCTGCATAGTTCAATTGTGACACCTCTAATTATCAGCGGGGCTCGTGTTCTCATTTAATATAATGGCAAAATCTGCATTTTAAATTATGACCTGACCTGTGTGTGTGTGTGTGTGTGTGTGTGTGTGTGTGTGTGGCTAATTTCAGGTCTGCAGTTAGGTTTTGTCATGAGCCAATTTTGACTGTTGTCTCTCTGCACCACCACACATCTGGGGTGATAGTGGCTCAGTTGGTCATGGTTTGGTTTGACTCCCAGTTTCTCCTGGCTTGACATGTTAACGTTCTTGGACAGAACACTAACACAGATGTACGTAGATGACAGCAGTGCTGCAACAGTTTCCTCAAGGGCATCAAGTAAATCATTAACATCATTATTATCATTGTCATCCCAAGGAGACTCACACATGCTGATCCTACACACATATATGTGAGATTGGATATCAGAACTGACCAAAAAGGTGAACAACAAAACAAAAAGTCTGTGAATGAATTTCCACTGAAACACTTGGTTCTTGTCAGTAACATCTGGGGACGTGACACTTATAAGTCATGTATTTCTTGAAAGGTAAAAACGGAATAGAATCCATTTATCACAATAACTCCGTTACGGTGGTTCTCTGATGGTTGTCAAGAGGATGAGTGGCTTCATAAAACCAAGTGCCAACAGGCGCCGTGGTGATTTAAGATGAGCTTCGATCTAAGCTGTCTAAGCACACAACTAGAGAAACACTAGTTTTTGTGCCATTTTTGTCCAATTCACACTGTGCGTGTCTAAGTTTAGATCGTGCCACCAGCTTAAAGCATGACTCATGCTGTCAATAGAGGGGAGAGATGCCCCATGGTTAGTTACTGCTGTGATGTGAGACATTTTTATGGCTGCAGTTCTGCTGCACACAGACACACAAATGATACAGTAGATTAGGACTGATAAATGAGGCTTTTATTAAACCCCAGTCTGCATCATCCACCACTTATATGCAGGTCAATGCGGTCTGATAACATAACTGTTAGAAATCTGATCAACCTTACCGTGCATAATGAAACAACACGGACTGTGTAATTTGATGAGGAATTTAAAACTTTACTGTCAGGTATGTATATATTTGGACAGTGACCATTTTAATCATTGTGGCTCTGTACAGAACTGCAGTGGTTTTATCACAATCAGTTTTAATTGCAAATCATTTTCAGTCAATAACCTGAAAATCTGGCCGAAGTCTGGAACTCACAGACATCATGAGGGTTTCGTACCTGGTGATGCTCTGCCAGGCCTTTGCTGCAGTCATATGCGCTCTGAGAGGGCGCGTACTCCCTGAAAACGTTTATTTTCACATTAAACATTTTAATTAGTACTGATGATAAAATTTAAGACTGCTTGATATATTATTTAATATTAAAGTGAAGTTGTGCAGTGGTTAACACACAAGCATTAGCATCAGTTGTCCGAGGTTATTTGTAGCTAATTTATGTTTCTTGTCAAAAATATTATCCCTGCAGAAACGAGATGATGTCGTACAGATCATACATAAGAGTCAGGAGTTAAATGGTGTACAGTTTGTAAAAACACTACATGTTAAGAATGAACTTCATTTATTTAAAGGTGCAGTGTGTTTCTTATCAAATCCACTGTGGCGTCTTGCTGAGCCGAAATGTTTGTGTCACTATCCAAATGTACTGTATAATATACAAGCTACTGCTGGATGTGTTTACACGCTTAGTAGAGATGAAGACAATGTAATATGAAGAACAAATGGTAAATGTGCTTCACTTGAGCATGAAGACATAACCAGCAAATGAGGTCCCTGCACAATGTCAAAAGGACTCGTGTTTACTGACCCGGGTGCAATTGTTGGCCTTGGGCTCCAACTCAGTGACCTTGGTGATCTGCTTCAGGAAGTCGGACTCCTGCATGCCCGGCTGGGAGCCACGCCTCTTGAACTGTGCCCGTGGGTTCACCAGGATCACCTGGAGGTTCACCGCAAAACCTGAGAGGAGAGACATTGAGCCAGCATGGATTAAAAGCACATTATATGTCTATTATATTCACAGCAGAAAGTGTGAGAGTGCATTTAGTGTGTCTAATGATGATGATATGGCTGATATGAAATTCATTTACCACAGGGGTCTGCCATTCTCCTGTGATAATTGTAGTGTAGATGAGAAGGAAAGCACCAGAAAGTCAGAGGGAAGTAAAAATGCTTGTGATTGCAGTGTGCTGCAGGCTGGTCTACAACCAGATTTAATCAATCTGATGAGAAAATGTGGTAAATGGGAAACACTGGCTGACATAATTGCTTTGCATGTAAAATAATTCAGTCTAACAACCACGCACGTTTTTGAAGGTTGATTGTGAGACAAGGGATACAAATGTTTTCCATCATTTCTGTAGTTGCAAATAATCAGTCTCAAATGTACGAGAATCAAATGCAACGGTCCAAACAGTAAAGCTGCAGTGAACCCGCCGCCGCTCTACTTAACCCTGTACACGCGTGGAGAAGACGTCATTCACACATCCAATGTATCGTCTGATCCTGAGGCTAGAAGTCCAGAGGTGAAACACTATGAGTCTCTTTTACATCTTTTTGCCGCCACCTCCAGCAGATCCTTTACTGACAGAACACATGGCTCAGAGATGGAGCTGTGGATCATGCTGGAAAAACACCAGCAAAGAAGCAAAGCACAGCAGCCTGCAGGCGGCTTTAGATAGTTGCTTCATATTGGTGCAGTAGGCAGGGAAGAAGGTGTGACCTCTCTGGGAGAGCTACAGTTACATTTACGTTGAAATAAGTTACCTTGATGACTAACTTTGGGACACAACAACACTCAAGAGTCCATTTTAAAGTGCACATTTAGCTGTAGCTAAGAGTTAGCTCCATTATTGGCCACAGGCGACACAAGTTTTCAACCTGTTCATCCTTACGTAAAAGAAGTATCTTCAAGTACTTTTATAGATATACTAGACAAAATTACATATAAGTATACTTGAAGTATACTAACAAGTATACAGAAAAAGGCCTATACTTGTACTTATACTTAAGTATACTTGAAGTACACTGTCAAGTATACATAGAAGTAGCTTATACTTGTACTTATACTTAACTATACTTGGAGCATAGAGTACTTAAAGTATACTGAAGAGTATACAGAAAGTTATACATACATTTATCCTATACTTGTACTTACGTAAACTTGAATACTACTATACTTTTTTATGGTGGAATTATAAATCAATTAATGAATCCTGAATCTTGATTTATTCCATGACCCTTGAGCTTCTACATAGAAATCAGGCTGCCTGAGAGGTAGAGAAACACCATAAATCTTCAGAGTAGTAAATTCTATTTATAATATTTGCAGTAAACGGGTTAAAAACATCAGAACAGTTCAAATGAAACTGTAGGCTAAGCTAGAAGGATGCTGAAGCTTCCTGTTTCGAGCATGACAGCATGATATTTCTAGAAACTGCTGCGATCCTCCATGTTCAAGGTCTCTGCATAATTACTGAATATTTATTTATGCAAATTGTTAGTGGGTGGCACGCCTTGGCAATCAGTGCATTAGTGTGGGAATTCACCCCCAGTAATTCACCATCCTCGCCCCCCTGAACAGCATTTTTTAGGCTGCAGTTATCTGAAGGTACTGAAGGACACATGGCGAGCAGAGAGCAGAGTAATGTAATGAGCGAGTCAGGGCAGGTCACAGCGAGAGAGGCAGAAACTGTAGACATGCTAATGAGTTTAGCTTATCATTCTTCTATGGGTTTAAGTTTTATGCATTTTAGGTCAGGTCAACCATCAGGAGGACACCACTTCATGCTGTGCTAGCTCACACCATGTGTACACACACAACATACACACTGTGAGAGTGACACAGCCATTTTCAAGATGATAATATTTATAGATTGTGCAGGACCAGTGTATCTAAATGTGGAAATTCTCATGATGTTTTAGAGTTAAAACAGCCTCTGAAATGAAATGAGACACCGAAACATTAAGAGTTTACTCAAAGGACATAATAAAAGCTTTTACTGCTGCACGTATATCTGACGTATATCTACACTGAACCACACACGGACACGATTTAATACCAAAACAGTCGTTTTGATTGTGGCTTATTAATGCTATGTGTGCAAAGCTGCAGGCTAATCATAGAGATAAATGCAGCTCAGACATGGCAGATAGACATCTCCTAACCTGCAGCCAGAATCTGAGATGTGGCCATCACAGCTTATCTGAGCTATGTTTAGCCAAGGGTCTGTTGTCCAGACTGTGCACTGACTTCGTCCCGCTTTACTGCTGACC
Source organism: Ctenopoma kingsleyae (assembly GCA_032353495.1). NCBI lineage: Eukaryota > Metazoa > Chordata > Actinopteri > Anabantiformes > Anabantidae > Ctenopoma > Ctenopoma kingsleyae. The sequence goes on along the minus strand of JAUBNQ010000007.1, from coordinate 2,730,603 downwards.
CACTCAAGCTGACCTATATTACTGCATGTGTTTACTGAATGCTACCTTTAAAGAAAAAAATGTAAGTAATAGTGGATGTCTTCGTGCCAAAAAACTCTACTCTGGGACTTAAAGGATAGGTTCAAACTAACTAGAGATATTAAAGTTACATATATATGTAATGTAATATGTATATCACATATGAAAATGTTATTTTCTTAGTGCTTCCATGCTGAGCTGGAATGAGAGTGGTAATAAACAGTTCAGTCTCACAGTTCAGATGTGGCTTAGCACTTATTTCCTTCCCAATCCCCTAGCAAGAGAAACCCAGGCTGGTTTTGCTGATACTAACATTTTGTGCAAGAATCAACAAGGGAAAGAGGCTGATAAGAGAAGAGGAGATACAGTTTAAGGTCTAAGCACCTTCAGTATAAAGGTTTGATAGGTTCATTAACTGCAAATGGTGCCGCCCTGGTCAAAGTCAAAAATTGCAGCCCTGATTTTTATATAGCTATTTATTACTCTTTGATTGGTCTTTTAATAACTCGTATCCAAATCTCATCCAACCTTTATTTACCTACAGTAAAATCCATTAAATATATACAGTGTATGACAAATTAAATAACAGCTTATTTAACCTGACACAGCTTATTTTTCAAGACTTTCTTCACATAAGTACTGAAGGTCCTGATGCTAACTGATATTTTTTCATATATATATTCATCCCCCGTTCTCTGTCTCTGTTCATGCCTGTCGCTCTGTGTTTCATTTTCAATTCAAAGGCTGATATGAAATACAAAAGAGTTTCCTCCAGGGTAAAAACAGATAAAGCATAAGCACACTCAGCAGCCACAACGCTGTGACAATAAAATCAAAAGCTAAAAATAAATTACCTGTTTAGGTAACCTCTGTCAGCACTTCATGCAACAGTAATTCTGTTTACATCCACTTCAGGAAACGCACATATCTGATCTTCTAAACAAACATTTTAATTGTGCAAGTGCAACACAACACACAGCGCCACCAATGTGCAGGTGGAAGAACGTGGTGCAGGTTTTTAATTTACTGTCTAAATGATAATAAAAAATGATAGATGCAGCTATTTATATGACCACATTTATCTGTTATCTTAGTTTTAATTCTAATGTATCTCACCTCATAAATGGTTACATGATATATTAAAGTGTGACACAGCAGTGTGTGCTTTATGATTCATGAAGCATTTTAAGAATAAAATATGAAAGATAATTTTTTACTGTAAAGGAATATGGAAATGGTTTCATCAAGGTACGCACAGTGGACAGACATGTATAATAAAATACACACTTAAATGTGTGGCTGCAGGTTTATGATCATACTGTATGTCTGCTGCCTTCAGGTTCTGCAGGGATTTAATAAACTGAAGGTTTTTTATAGTCTTACTGGTTCAAATGCGCTGACCTGTATAAATAATCAATTTACATTTCTTCTATTGTTTCTCATTGATAATGTCATTAGACTGACCCTGAAGAAAAACATGGTTGTCGGACTATTCTTACTTCCCACCTCTCCTGTGCATCATGTGCTCTGCACTTGGCACAAAAATACCAGAGGGGAAGAAGGGCTTCATCATTGCTCAGTCTGCTGTCACGACAACCCACAACCCAACCTGAATTAACTGGTGACTCCAAACTGCTCATAGGTGTGAACGGTTGTCCAAAGTGTGCCCTGCCTCTCGCCCAATGACAGCTGGGATTGACTCCAGCACTCATGTGAGCCCTAAGAAGAAAAGGGGTTAAGACGATGGATAGATGTTCTTTTAATGTTTATTTTAATTGATTGGAGTGTTATGATTTCTTTATCAGTGTTATTGAGTTAATACCAATATCTGGTCTTAATTCATGGGAACAGCTGCCCTGGAGATATGTTTAATGAGGAAAACTGTGCAAAGTCCACAAAAGCACTGAAAGAAATGTAATTGAGATGTTGAGTGAAGAATTATAGTCCATTTGAACATTGTTTGGGACTCCACCAATACATTCTTGTTGCTTTTAGTTGCATTTAGTTGAATTAGTAGTCTGTTTTTGTTTTTTATTTTAATTAAAACTACATATCTTCTGGGGGTTTGTGAGCTCAAGGACAATCTGTGGCTTTGTAAAAGAAGATGAGCAGAACCAAACCACCAAATGAAATCCATATTATTTTTAAGATCTTTGTGAATGTACAACTGCACCACAGGAATAGCAACATTTAACCTGTAGCCATTAAATACAATTTTACTACAAGTATCACACATTTTGCTGATGTGTTTTTCTCATCTATTCAGCTGCTCCTGATCACTTCAGCTCTTATTAAACTACTCAAGTGCAGCACGAAGGCTTTTGGCTTTGTTTTTAACAGCTCCAGTCTCTATCTACCTCTCTGCACTTTTCATCTCACCATCTCACAAGCATGGTACAAACACGAGGGGTTACTGGGGGTTAAACACTTTCATGTCCCCATCTCAGGGAACACTCCCGAGGCACAAGTACCACTTCAGCAAAGGAGCAACCATCTCTGTGTTGCTGGATCCGTGTCTTTCCATGCTTGCTCGCATGCACACCTTGGCCCTGCACTGCGGCTGATGCAGCTCTAACGTGCTTTTGGAAGGTTGCGTGTGTGCAGATGTGCGTGTCTGTGTCTTGTGAACATCTACGCTTGTCCACTTGTATCTATTCAAGTGCTGGCAGGTGTGTGTGTGCACATGCATACTTACTAAGACAAACACACTCACAGTATTCCACACCATCATTGTCCAGACTTCATAGTGCCTGGTGAAATGAGACAGAGCTGTAGATGGGAGCCTTTAGTGGTCCACTGTATAACACAATACTATTAGGACACACACTGGCACTCACTCAGCGCTCTGCAGACACCCCATTGTAAATCCTATGAATAATAATTTAAGAATGAATAAAGTTTGGGGCATTCACTCAGTGTAGCCATTGTTGCTGTTTCAGAATTAAAAGCAAAAAAAAAAAAAGCTTTGCAATACCACAGTAGTAAATCTTAACATTGCAAATTGACAGTGTAATTATATAGCGCAGTTTAAAAGTAAGTTTGATAATTACAATGTGTAAGAGGTGGAAAGAGTAAGATTAGGAGGAACCAGAAGGTTGGGAGGAATATGAAGCGATGAGATCTTGGCCGTGGAGGAGCAGGAAAGGTAGAGGAGAGAAAAATAAGAGAGAGAGATGCACTCTTCGTTATCGTGGTTTAATTAACACTAATCCCAAGGGCAGAGCTGTGTATGCGTGCGAATGACAGCGCAAATGCCTGCGTGTTCTGCGGCAGTGCCCCGAGCTGTGTCCGCACATGTTTGAGATGATACAAGCATGCAATCATCATTTGCATCACTTTTGTATTTAATGTTATTTACAACAACACTCTCTGGCAGGAAGTCTAAGTACAGCATGTGGGTGCAGCAGGGTTGACATACAGGGTGTTATTTGGTCAGTATGATAAATTATTTTCTCTTAGCTGAGAGGAAACATTAGAGCTGTAGAGTCCTCTGATTGAATTTTTTACACAGGTTATGTGATGTTGTAAATATATTCATGCTTTGTCTTTACTCTCCATTAGGATAACAACTAAAAGACACATTTAGCACTGTGCTTTCACTTGTAAACCTTAACCAGATGCATTAGAGAACAGGTAGTCCATTTAAATTTTCACCCATACTAGCTCTGTCCGATTCAGTCTTCCAATCACCCCGATGACATCACACTTCCACGTTTCTAAGTGCCTTCAAAAATGTGTCATATTTTCACAAAAGTTATTCATGTGACTCTCTCTGATTTGCACTCAACACTGCATCCAAGACATCTGCCCCAGTTCTGCCTTAGTTTCTTTCTCAGAGCGAGCTGTGAGGTGTGCAGTTAGCCGGAAGGACATTAGCTTAGCTTAAATCCATGGTTTTACAGAGGTTTATGGGCTACAAGTATGTCAAGAAGCACAAGAGTTTAACCATCTGCCCAATACTTCTGTGCAGCGTCTTCACTTGTTCCAAACTTGGACAGGAATAGACGAACATGATGTCTTGTTTACACCATTGCCATCCATATACTACACTGGATAACCAAACATGATTGTTTGGAGGGGGGTCTGCAATCTCTGGGTTATTATCCATTTTGAGATAATTAAACTAGCCTAACTCTATCATTGTTCTTTCTTCCAGAACCGTGATAAGTGCACTGTGGTCTGAACTAATATTACTTGGTTAAGGTTAGCTGAAAAAATCTACACAAGCTGTTGGAAGGAACTTCAAAAAGTCAGTGTTTGCCATCCCAGTATCTGTATCTAAGTTCCTCTTGTTTCCAGACTGCTTTCGTACGTGTTGTACAGATTACAATGTACAGTACAGTACGTCAAGCCCAGTCACAGAATGTCCCAGAAAAAAAGGAACTTGTACGAATGTGTCTGAGATAACACCTTGTTCATTCTCTTTGGGAAAGAGCCTTTCTCTCTGGGATTGTGCCCACTGAGAAGTGTAAAGAGAAAAGAAAATAAACAGAAAAATAACAGAGTCCAGCTCTATTACTCTTATTATTAGAGTTTGAATCCATTATATTGTAAATTCTACCGCATCACACAGGTTACTGTGTTGCAGGTAGACAAACATCATGCAGCAGGTATAGAAAGCTTTTAGGTCTGCCAGAATAGAGAGGTTGTATTTTATGTTGCATCCCAAAACTGATGGTAGCTTCAACATGGAGGAAATATTTTTTTATAACAATAACACTGACAGGTGCTTTGTTTATATTGGATGATCAGTCAACTAACAATCACTTCTTTTTCTGTCTATTGTTAAAGTCGGCACTGATTGATGTGTATTTCCAGAGAGAAATACACCTTGATGACAATCTCCTGCAAAATCAGACATCTTGCCATGATTGTTATGGTAAAACGAACAAAAAATGGCATTTTGAATATGAAAACATGTACTGTAATCACTGTTTTCTGAAGATTTGTATCATACCCCATCATTGTCCTAGTGCTGAATAGCTGAGGATCCTCAGCTCCTGACCTGTATTCACAGCACACTGAATTATTAATCCACAGCAACTGTTATTAACACTGTGTGTAGTAGTAGGCTCCTAGTAGTGCCAGATTTTTAAAACAGAGAATTTTAATATTTGATATTTAATTTAGGATGATGAGAAAGGAGACAAACTTGAGTTTTATGAGTTAATATTTTGTTGATAGATAAAGTTGTTTCAAATTGAATTCCCATTACATTCTGAATATTGGTTGCTACCAGTGGATTCAAACTCTGGTCTTTCTAGTATTATTTATTCTAGTAATATTTAAAATAATTTCAGGATGGAGGTGTTTCATATATCCTCATGCACCATTTCAATTTTTGTAAGCTGTATTTTTTTACCTTTCTGGTGCAAAGTACTGTAAGTATGCCACAGTAGATGATAGCAACAGAACAACAGTGTGTTGCATGTACACAGCAGGAAATAAAAGTAGAATTACCAAATTGCAGTTGTATGCCTGCCAAATAGTGAAGTTGTAGTTTACATACATGTCTTTGCAGACTTATATTCTAATAACTTTATGCATGAGTCCAAGGTGACAAGCTTAACTAAAATAATTCGGCTATATAATGTCTGGTGTTTCCATTCATTTAAAATATTCATAAAACAGAGACTAACAATGTTAGTGATAGGTATTATGTACTTTCCAAGTGAATTTGAGGCTGTGCTCGCCAAAATAAACTAAAGTAATAAATTTAAACTATCCTTGATTAGATCACATGGTCCAGTCACACACTGTAAAAGAATTATTGGACATTTTGAATGTAGATAAAATTAATTTATATTATATACTGGAATGCAAAATTTGATCGTTGTACTCAAGTTGGAAGACAGAAACAGAAGTAAAATCACTAGTAAAGGTCAAATTGAAAATATAATGAGCTTGATGTATATGTAGTATACACTGAAAGAACAGACTTCTTTGACTTTCTCCACAGGCCTGGATCTCTCTGAGACAACGTGCTGCATTCAAAACACACAAACTGGTGAGTTTCCAGATGCCTGACGCTTTCATTTTCACTCCACTGGGTTCCTTAAATTCTGATTCCATCCAACGCTTCGCTTTTCAGAACAGTTTTATTCTCTCTCCTCTTTAGACTCTGCAACCCTGCTTTGGGACTTATCACAGGAATAAACAATCAAGCGAAGTAGCATAGGAGCTCCTGTGTGGAGGAGCAACAGTCAGAAAATTTAATTCAAAGAAAAATCTGATCTCATTTTATGGCAAATTAATCCATGAAAAACAGAAGCTCGGTAGAAAAGCTGTCTGATCTCTGCAGGTAAATTCACAGAAGGAAAGACCACTGCTTATAGTTCTCTGTGCTGATGAAAGCCAGCATGCCAAAACAATCCAGTTAACTTAACAGCTGTTCTTTAATCAATGAAACTGTCAATAATAGGAATAAAATGAAATGAAGGAAAAAAACAACAATTTCCTAAGAAGTAAACCCACAGAAGATTTGCATCATTTTCTCACCACCTTTCTGCCTCCAAATCTAACGGTCGAAATACATTTTAAATTGTCCTGCTGTGTTGTCTAACATTCAGCAGAGACAGGTGAACAGTGACATGAAAGGACATGTGGCCAAGCTAATACACTGAAAAATATCCATCCATGCATATGTACATAACAACAGACTGATGTAGGCTGAGATTTTCTGACCTGGAGTCAAACGGGGCATTAGTTTCCCTTGTCATTCAACCAGAGTCTCATTAGACCCTGGTTCAAAAGATTGAATCTAAATCAGAGAAAAAATGTGCTCACTGAAGTCTGTAGCAGTTGATATAGACTATGACATTTGTGTGTAAAGCTGATATTTGGGCATGAATGTGGCACTACAAGCTCACAGTGTCCAAAATGGGCCAAAGGGGTCATGATTCCTCTCCATATTATACTTATACCTTATCATCAGTGGCGATTTCTTTAAGACTGCAAGGGAAGCTCAGCTTCCCCTATAATGTCACAAAATCAATGGTCAAATTATGTACTATTGTATTAACATTTTATTGACTAAAAATGCGTTAGAAAACGTTCATCTCAAAGACGA
>JAUBNQ010000007.1:2701522-2718787 GCA_032353495.1 Ctenopoma kingsleyae | reverse complement strand
CTTTTTGTTTTCCCTCATAAAGTGTATGAGCTCCTGCATTTACACACTTCTGACTCCATCACTGGATGTTTTTTGTGGGGGAGCACACATTAGGTTGTTGTTGGTCAGTAAAAATATGTGTTAAAATCCTTGTTGACTGATCCTAGTTTACTTTAAGATCGCTTATTTTCTGTAACCTAACAGTCAAATTTAGCGAGTAACATTTCTCAGATGTGATTCTGTGTTTAGTTACATCGTGATGTTTCACGTTCCCACTTTCAACCACTGAGAGCAGATCTCAGAGCAGAGGAGACACGGTCAGAAAAGAGTCGCTGTCAAAATATAATCTCCACCAAAATGGACTAAAACTTACTGAAAAGTTGGGCCCAGCTCTGGATCCGGACCGCGGTCCGCCAGTTGGTGACCCCTGCTGTAGTAGTTCAGGTAGTTCATTCACTACATCAGGTAGTTCAAATTTTGGACAGGAACAAATGACAAATGGGCTTTTGGTAATGGGATGATTGTGGATGATGTAGCAATGGCAACGTGTGATCCTGTGTAGAAATGGCAGAATGACTGTGCAACATGCATCATTAATAGCAGAAAACAGAAAAGAATTTGGTTCAGGTTCCCTCCCTGATAGCCCAATATTACCTTGGTATCCATGTCCAGGATGGATGTACTGTATGCAAAGTGAAAAAATGTGTTTCCCAAAATGTTGATGACTCCATTAAACTTTCTGCTCATGCTAACTGTGTAACTCCAGACAAACTGTCACTGTCACTTCCTGTGTAACACTTTGAGCTCGAAATATCCCTGTTGTGTTATAACACTGAGATAAAGAACTAGAAATTAACTTTCACTGACATTAAAATGTCAGATTAAATGTAATTTATTCACTTTCTGACAAATACCATTATCGTTAGATTCAACTCAATGAGGAGCAGTGAATAAAATGAATGTTTAGTTAACGCCTGACCTCACTTCTTCCCAAAGAAGATTAGTGAGCATCTTCTCCTTTCTTTCATGACTTCCTTCCCTTTTATTTGTTTTCTTCTTCTCATCTCATCTGCTCTGCACCCTAACACCTCTCTCCTGCCCAAGGTCCCTGAACGGCGCCAGCAGCTTTGAAGCCCCCTACACATTAATAGCGTGGCCCCTTGAATTCGCCAGTGCGCTGCTAAAATGCTTCCCCCGTCTCTCTGGTAATTTTTCAAAGACTCCTCTGCTTGGTAGAAAAACACAGATGAAAGGAAAAAGGAGAGAAAGACGAAGAAAAAGAGGCTGAATCTGTGTGTCAGTTGTTCCCAGATCATTCCTGGAGTGCTATAAGTCATAGTTTGACTGCTAATGATCACCCAGTTTGAATGCAACACCTCAAAGCTCAGTGCAGTTTGACACATTATTAGAGAGATTTAAAATGGAAACAGAGTCAATGGGTTTACACATGCATTCAGAACTGGCCGGATTTTCAGCAGGGGCCAAAATTTATCACTTTGAAGACGACTTTGGTTTTGGCTATACACATATATTTCTGCTTAGCCTGTCCTTAAAAAGCAGATATGCAGTAGAAAATAGTGAAAACATGTCTTATTTCTTGTTTTATCACTATGTGCATTCCTTCACATTTCAGTTTTCAGGGTTCACAGAGGTTTCACAAGTTAAATTGAAGTCATTTTCAAGCAATCACAAAGCACACTATCTTTATTTTTAAAACCATCTCTGCAGTTTGCAGAAGTATAATCAAAGTCAAATATATATATATATCTGCACTGAAATAATACATGATTGCTTGCTTATATCCTCCAGAAAGGTCATGTGTCTTACATGAAATGATTGCCTCTTCTCCATATGAAAATCCCCAAAAGATAATTTCACATCATGTAAAAGTTGGAGAATGTAAATACCAAATGCTGTGGTACAAAATGTGTTAAATTTAATTCAAGTTTGCGATTGTTTGACATCTAAGTCAGAATCTGTGTCACTGCCTCATAAAACACGTCATAAAACAAGTAACTGTGTTGACCTTAAAGCTGGAATGACTAACTTGTTTGTGTGTTCCTGGTGAACTGACAAAAATATAACCAGCATCCACTCTTTTTTAGCCCCGTTTTGGTCTCCACCTCCACCCAAGAGAAAGTTACAGTTGTGCTTGAAAGTTTATAAACCTTTTAATATTTTATCTGTTTGCACATGAATATGAGATTAAACATGGCTCCATTTCCTTCAGGCATTAGTCATTATCAAATTACAATCTGGCTTTTGCCAAACCATGATTTAAAACTACTGAATAATAATTTTGGGGACTTTTACAAATTGCATGTGGCAACAACAGTTGTTAGGAAAGTTAACAGTACATTTTTGATAATAAGCTGATTTTAAAATTTCAATTTGTGACTAGTTTATCTAGATGACATTGTTAAATTACTAGCAGTAGCTTTCTACTGTAGGCGGACATCTCCCATGCTGTCTCCATGTCTGCGTCTGTGCTGTCAGTGTCCAACTGTCACAGTGATAGTGAGAACCTACATTTCTCTTCTTTAAGTCAAAACATCTGAAGTGAAAACCAATGAGATGTGCATTCATCAGATGCAGCATTTGTGCTGAAACTGTCAATGATCCAATGCAAAAGTTAAACGACATTTGCCTCAAACAAATGCCCATTTTTACAGACTGCATTAAACAACTGCCAGCACCAGCTGACAATAAATTTCATTTTTACTGCTTTCCATCTTGTTGTTATAGCTTTCATTTATCCATTACAAGTACTGTAGACTGATCCCTAGTAGTTAGCTGTGGTTAATGTGAATCTCTTTATCTAGGGTGTTGATAATTTCAAAATCCCTCTAAGAAGCATTTAGATCTTCCTCTTATAGGATCAGAGGATAAAAATCACATTAAAATGACAAGTTAATCTTTACCTTAGCTCACAGACCAGACAGTAATAATCAGAGATGCTTGACAAGGTTAGTATCAGTTTCATCGAGCACAACATGCTATTATAGGTTGATAAAAAAGCTCTATTTTTGAACTTGCAGCTTTGTAGACAGTTTTAAACTAATGTCATGTATTTAGGTTGTGTTGCAGGAAGCCACTGGCTACAGATGCTGTCTGGATTTTCCTTTTCAGAGTCAGCGCAGGTCTTCTTATCAACAAAAAACTCAATGTCAAAATGTTTGCTGGGAGCCAAACAAAGCTGCGGGGTGACAGTGTTTCAACAGATGGTACATTATTCTGCTCGGTGGCGACTGCTTCAGCACACGCTGGTTTTCATGCCACCATCTGCAGATTACTGCTGCCACAGAAAAAGTTTGCAGCACAAACTTCCACTTCTACCTTTATTTACACAGTTGGCTGAGAATGCTGTTACACAGCACTGCCTGGCAGACAGGTACAATGAAAAATAAATCAAATAATGTGACAAGAACACACACAAAGTAATGGTAAACAGAAGTGAGGCTTAGATAAAGGTGCACTGTGATTATTGACAGGAGTTTTAGAGGAGTTTAACTGTTTGTGTGGATTTTCAGATTGAGTTCAATGAGAGCAGTTCCAGCAGTAATCAGGTCTGGTTTGGGTGATTTTAGACGCATCAATAAATTCAGTATGTGATTAAGTTCTATACACCAGTGCAGCATAAAAGAGAAATAAGATGGTAATTTTCACATATACATATATTATATTCCAGCATATAAAGGCATCTTACTATATGCATTATGTCTGATCCCTGAATCACCAGAACAGCATGAATTTAAGGAAATTTTCTTTTTCTTTCTTCATTTCTTTCATAGTCGCTGCTGCTTTGATGACATGTTAGTTTTAATTGTTTATGGTCTCTACTATATTCTATATTCTAATGTTTTCCTCTGACTATTCCCAAAAATGGACATGAAAATCTTCTTTATACTGTTAGGAAACATTTGTGTGAATGAAAACTGACAAACTGCAAATTGAACAACAAATAGTTCCTTGTGATGCAACGTGATCAACGAGGTATTCACAAACTGAAAACCCAAAATGGTTTCCATATAGCTGACTGATGTAGTGAATGCCTGCAGATGATTACTCATTAGTAATACCATGTCTAAGAGAATTTCCATCCACATGCTTTGTTGCACATTTTCAAATTGCACATAAACAAAAACTCAGCTAAAAATGCAGGAAATAAAACAAATTGCAAAACATTTTTGGCTTTAATGGAAAAACTGGTGACCCAATAAATGTACAATTTAACAAAATGAAACAGGATAATATTTATGCTGGAAATGAAGCACATGACCAGTGAAGTTTCTTCTTCACTGAAGACATCAAAGCTGTGGCTAATTAAGATCTTTTTGAAACAGTTATTGTCTTTTTATTAATACAGGAAACAAACAGAAACATTATTTTTCTATCATGTTTTTTTTGCATTTTATGATTATGCATTACAGTCACGCCCACATCTTCTTCTATGGTTTAATGTGGCTCAAATGGACAATTAGTGCTACCAGCTGTTCACCTGCATGATCCAACTATAGTATTGGAAAATGATTCTACACTACGATGAAAACGTGACTGCAGAAAATTTAAAAACTGATGACGTTATTGATCTCACAATTATCTCCACACAGTCTTAATGTGGAAAGACTGAAAATATATGCAATGAATTTCATAATGAGGCTGCAGAATTACAAAATGTTGTGCCTGACACACATCAGCAGTCTCTGTGTGATTAGACAAATCACCGGCGGCAGCACCGATGTCTGTTGAAAGCTGATCACAGATATTCTGAATGAATGATAAACAGCTATCAGATTTCATACAGCAAGGAAAAGATTTTGCCTTCCAGAATCAAGCTGCTGAGTAGAAACTTGTGAGTAACTTAAAATAGTATCTTGACTCGGCAGCTGGGACTGCAGCTGTGCATTTAGCCCTCGAACACCTAAATGCTATACAGAGGTTTGGTTCCCCTGCTCCTGGCTGTTGCCCAGTCGCTCTCTGTGCTGCCAGTTCTGGAGTAAACCAGAAGCTCACTGATTTCACAATCGCCTTATGCTTTCTGCTGCGAACAAAACCAATTTAAAACACTTCACACAAAATTATTATTCTCACTTTGAGTTATTATTGTTAAATATTATTTCTTAATCTGTGAAAAAAAGAACTGTTACCACGTTGAGGTCCTATTTAGGTTTACAGAATCAAAACTGTCTGCAACAATTTGGGGAAAGTATAGAGTCAAAGAAAAAAATCAATACTACATCGAGTGTAATCCTCTGCACACAGAAAGGTTTCTATTTTGTGTGTGTATGCACGCTCATTCATTTCCACTGGAACTTTAGGAGAAAGCCACATTTCTACAGCATATTTATGCTGTAAAAGTTGTTAGAGTATTAAAAAAAACACATGCGCTGTCCTATTAGGCTCTAGAAAATCAATATGGCGTATGGGTTTCAGTGAAGCTCTGAGTCCTTCATGTTATTTCTACAGTCCACAGTAATCCAGCACATATCTGAGAACACAAACTCTTTCAGAAAGCCAGAAACCACAGAGCTCACCTCTATGATCAGGTTTGTCATCGTGAACAAACTCTACTCCTTCCCCGTGGGGACTGAATTGGGGAAGGGAAGTAGTAAAGGTTGCTCTGACAGCACACAGTGGGATTCTGTAAAGTATTTTTTCTAGTTGAGAGCTTAAACTCTAGAATAATACACTGCTCCTTAGCTGCAGAAACTCAACAGCTTCTGTGGATCCACACAGTCAATCCCCTTTTTGTTATCTGTGCAGCAGTTGCACATTTTAATCTAAAGATAACACTCCTCACTTATTACTGTTGAAAAAAATCATATGTTCTGTGTTGGGAATCAATAACAAAAGTTCATATTAAGATATGTTAGATATTACCATCTGTTGCACATCAGCCATGAGCATTCAGGTCTTGATAGCTATAATCTATGCATTATTCATACATGTTCTTCTTTCCCTGTTAAGACAATGTTATTTATATACCCTGAAAGCACAAATCTATACAGAGTCTGTGAGGTCCCAAAAGACCACAAACAAGAACAAATAAGTGAACACAAGCATAAAGTAATCCACAATGTTTGGTCCTCCACCCTCAGTCTGTGTGTGAGACACACTCGTACGAACAGCTTTGTTCTGGACTGACACAAACTATGATTGATTTAAAAGAATCTGTGGCTTTCACCAATTTTCACTTAGACACTTACGAGATTCAGAAATGGTCCAGACTTGTTGTACGTGTCATAAACAGACTACCTTCCTCCACAGTGAGAAACACACACGATTGCCTTGAAAACTACCGTGGTTTTATCTAAATGAATTTGGAGCTTAAATATGTAATATGATGAATTACCTTATCGTGCAGATGTTCTTCCTGCCTGGCATCTCGAATCCTGCACCTCTACCAGTTCACACTGGGTGACTCTGTTGTTTTACAAGTAAAGTCAAAACCCTAAGTCTAGTCCAGTTCCTCTGTGTTCAGAGTCCAGATGGTGGTCATGCTGGTGTCCATTGCCAAACATACCTTTCTCTCCTGGCTTCTTAAATCATTTGTTTCACACCTCATCACTTGGTTGGTAAATTCAACAACCAGACATCTTATTTGAGTTTCCAGTCACCACATGACTTGTCTGTATTATGATGCACTTGTGTGAAGGGAGCAAAATAGATTTAATTTACATGAGCAAATGCCATTTTGGAAATAGGTGCTAAAGTGAGCAAGAAATTCAACTCATTGCAGGATTCATTGATCACTTAGACCTGATGACAGCACAAACCGTGCTCTGACTCTCCACAACCTCTTCGCTTCTTTGTTCTACAGTGTGCATCGGTTCAGGGTATATACAGTAGTTGTGAGCCACTGGTGGACACTGCCATGCATTAAGAAATCTCCTGTCTCATTATCAATATGGATATCTTCACCAGAGGGCAGACACTACGCTGAGATAACAAATCATCCATCTTTGCCACACATGAAATATAATTTCAGATGCAGCCAAGTGCTGCAAGCAACCCGTAAGTCCTGACAAATTACAGCAGCAGCAGCTCACTCAGTAAATGCATGCTATTTACAAGTAAACAAAAGGAAAGCTGGGGGTGAAAAATACGGTGCTGAGAGGAATCACATTTCATTTGACTCGCAGCCAGGTCCCTCTGTTTGGGAGCGCTGCAGCTCAGTCGGATAATCAACTCTGACTTCCTCCCCTGCAAACAAATAGGTGAGAAGTGAATTGTGTGTACACACAATAGCGACTCTTAATGATGAAGTATATGAAATCCATTATGGATGTTCTCGTTTCCTGCCTCCTGCCCCAGAGAAAGAGCCGTCATTGTGTTGTTTGCGCACCGGGACGAGTGCTCGGGTGGCTGGGCCGAGTGCGATTTTAATCAAGCGTATTTTTATCTGTGTGTTATTAATATGCATGGCAGAGGCAATCGGAGAAAGGGAGGAGAAAGAAATGAGCTGGGAGAAAATGAATGAATCAAATTAGAGAGAGAGAGAGGCTGGGTATGAGCTATGAAACTGTGATGCAATGGTGCATGATATGTGTGCAGGTTGAATGCTTTATGGGTTTATGTGGAGAAAGAAATATTAAAGAGATGAAGGTGCAATGTGTGTGTGTGCGTGTACGCGTGTGTGTGTGTGTGTGTGTGTGTGTGTAGCTGTGTCTGCATGAGTGTGAAACTCTATCCGCAAATCTACACACATAATGTAAAGTCACAGTGATTCATTTCAGCAGGGTAGCTGGCTGTCACTGTGCATATACTGTACACACATTGGTGTATAGATAAATTTAGTATAATTTTGGACACAAAGCAAAATAAATATTTAAACGTAAAATACAAAGCAGCAATAAAGGCTCCAAGATAACTGGTTACTCTAACAACTAAGCAGCATACATCATCATTCTCCCTCTTACATTATATGAAGCTTTTAAAAATAGTCAACATTTTAGGACATATACTGAGCTGAAGTCAGGATGCGCCAGCTCAGCATAAGAACTGGCAGCAGGTGCAACGGCTGTGTAAAGTGACAGAATACACCAACCAGCTTCACATGTACATACACAGAAATCTAACAATTAAGCTTCCAGGCAAACCACAACCTAGTGCGCAGACTGTGTGCAGCTTCCTGAAGCCGGTGTACTGTTGTGTCTGTACACAAACAGAAGCTTGTTCTAACATTTGTGTTTGTCTGCTTAAAACATGGAAGATACATCATGTAAAGACAGCAGCAGCATAAACTGTAAACTCCCTGTGAACCAGTTTCAACAAAAACTGAACATTAGAAACTTCATGATTATTGCTGTGCTGTTGTGTCAGACTCCAACAATACCCTCTCAATATGCACCTTGACCTGAGTTCGCTGTTCCGTTCTTTCATGTCTCATGTGAGAATGACAATAAAGAATCCTTGAATCCTTGAACTCATCATCATGCAGTTTACAGTATGTAAAGGTTTGCTAAGTACACTGCGATGGGTACCACTACTTCATACCATCGACCAAGCGACCTTGTAAGTCAGGTATCAAGTAAAGTAATGTTTTTCTCATTTCTCAGTTCATCTTTCTTTTCATCATTGTTCACAGACTGTCTTGTGTAGGCTATTTGGTGAAACTTTGGAGGATTTAAAAGCTTAGACACAAGGGGGCAGACTAGAGCCTAATCATCACTGACTCGAGAGTGAAGAGATTTCTTCTTTGTGAAGCTATGGAGGTTGATGTTGAGATCATGGCAGAGAAAATGACAGCAGCAGCATATTGGCAGATATGTAGATTGTTTTAGTTAGTTTAGATAGTTTTAGACACACTTTTCTCCAACACTTTCCCCTTTTGCTGCCATGTTGCCAACGCGAACATGTAGTTAAATAAAAGTCCATGCTTAAAGGAAAGCTTTGAAATAGAGTTGTAAAGAATATCTAAGGCCTGCTTCAGGGTTCAGTAAATGGCACAAAGCGACATGTGAGCCTCCAAACCGCTGCAGTTACGACACTGTAGCTACACGTCTGACAGTAACTGGCCAACTCAACCACCTCCTTTACCACCTTCTTCCAAAACGCGACAATTTCTTTCTTCCTCTACAACTTCTAGTGAGCTGCTGTAAACTTCCACTTCCACTAACAGTTTAGTAGGAACACAGTGATTGTTGTGGACAGTGAGAATGCACATGCAGAGGAGCTCCCATCAAATGTTAGCTGAGAGAGTTAGGAGAGATGCAATTAGACCATTAATGGCAGGTCCAGGGTTTGTTCTCCCCAACACATTATTGACATGTGTTGGGGATACAACTTCACTAGTATGGAAACTGTGACGTGTTGAAATTAATAATTATCAATACACAAAACAAGCTGCACCAGTTGTTCCTAAGTTCATACTTGTAGTTCTAATGTTTACTATGGTGAGACTAACTTTGGCTTTCAAATATCTGAGTGAAGAGCAAGAGATAAGCTGGAGCGTATCTGCTCTGAAACGTAATCAATTATTGAACATTTTAAAACTACATTTCACAAAACTGTAACTCAGACGTTTGCCACGCTGGATGTGGAAGGGCCCAAGCCCTGGAGACCGAACGTGTCATTTATCGCAGCTACTTTGACGCAGTGGTGAACAAGAGAAAAAGAAAGAGTTTGATGAGACAGTGGAGAGCACAGAGAGAGTCTGATCAAACTGACAATTCAGAAGAAAAAACTGTGGAAATAAGCGGCGAGCTGGTGCAGAACACCTCGTTTACATTTACATTGGTCCTTAAAAGCCTCCCACCTTCACCGCGCTCTCGGCCCCATTCTTATCCTCCCAACCGACCCCCCCCCCCCACACAATTTCTTGAAGCGAGGCTCGTCTCCTTTCTGCTTCGCTTCCCTGACATTTAACCCCCCCCCCCACACACAGATACGCACGCTCCCTCCACACCACTCGCTTCTCCCACTACACTATGTAATTATGATAATTGCTCATAGGGGTTTGAGGAAATTGAATTTCCCATTTCGCTCTGGTTCCTTTATCCCACCAGTTTCTCTTCCCCCCATTGCCCCACAATCCTCTGCAGGCCTGCAGTCTGCTGCTTGGACACACGATCAAACAGATTCTTAACATTTACATTTACACAATCGTTTCCTCTAAAAATAGAAAGTCTGTCAGACAATTTCCCAACATCAGCTGACTCTTCATTAAATATATGAAATAAAGTTTAATTAAAAAGTCACAAATAAAAAAGATCTTAGTTGCATTCCAGCACTGAATTTCCACCATTACTTCACGATCTGAGAAGCCATGACACCTCATAGGAACTGATACATGAACAGCAGACCCAGCACAGCACCATTTTAGAGGTGCGTCCCTGAGTCACACTTCAGCACAGAGCATTTGCCACAGTACCTGCTCCCTAAAATAGTCACTGTGACTCGCTGCAAAACTCACAGGGCCCGGGGAGTTCAATTATTCAAAAAAAGGTCTGACGAAAGTCTTTCCCGGCTGACAGGCTGCTGCCGCTGAATCAAACAGCTCTGCCGTGCTACCATCAGCTGAAAAAGCCTCCATCCCCAGAGTCAGCTTTTCAGGAATGAGGAGGAGGAGGGGGTGGGGAGGTGGGCACAGCTTAATTTTCCTGATTGCGTGTTACACAGCAAAGACTGAGTGAGTTCTTCCACTGTGAAACTGACCAACTCAAATCCAGTCAGGGCCCAGTTCTACACTTATCAGTGATACTCATTCATATATGAACCAAGAGGAGTTTCAACAGTAATCTAACAGCATTACAAAGGTTTATTATAACTTAGTTAGGAGGGTACCGAGTTCATAACAGCCCACTAATTATATAATAATTACCCAGTAATTGTTCCACAGTTTAAATGAAATTCCAACTGATGAGTTTCTGGTGAAGGTGCAGCCTTGAGTGAGGAAGATGCCTGTGATAGCAGAACTTGCAAAATCACCTTTAGAAACCAACAGGAAGCTGTGTATCTGTGTGTGTGTGTGAGTGTGTGTGTGTGTATTAAGGGTCAATCCAGGCAGAATTGCACGGGGTGCATTAAATGAGCAGTGCTGCATTTCCTGACACTCCATTGACTGCTTGGAGGCGACTCAGCTGGAACGTGTCGCATGCATAATAAACCGTGCCAACGTGAGACCTGACTAATGTGTGGAAATGGAGAACACCTCCCCTTAACTCTTAATGCTAAACGCCTTTCCACCTGACTTCTCCCTCAAACTGCTTTTTAGACAGTGAAGTGAATGCAGGGAGGCTTGTTAAACATTACCAATACCAATGTTTTTTCATGAGGCAGAATGAGGTGTGTGGGGGCGGCAGTTGTAACACATTTTGCTCATTACTCTGCAGTAGTTTGTAGCTAAAGTAAAAATACTTTAGCATCAACATAGATTTGCTACTGCTGTAGTCAAGAGCGTACCTCATACAAATACGCATTTCAGAATATGAATTATCAGAACATTTTTCTGCAGCCTTCCTCAGATTAAAGAACAGAAGGTTCAGACGTCTCCATGTTTATATCTCGTCTGCTGAGTCGCTGGGAGGAAGCAGAATCAAATGATGAAAAACTATATTTACTTCCAAATATAGTTTTTAACCCATGTTGTTGTGTTAATACAGTAGCGATACATGCACCAGTGGTGAAGTGAACATTTAAATACTCATTCTGGTTTATAAAAAGTAAGTAGGCATACTCAAACTTAGACTTGTCTGTCCATAACACTTTTTCCCATCTTCCTCTGTCCAGTGTCTGTGTTCTTTTAATGCTTTTCTTTTATTTTTGCCCATCTGAGAGAGTGGGTACTAACGAAGATACAAGCTGAGGACCTGTGAGGTATCTTGTTTCTCAAACTGTACACCTATTAAACAAATGCAGTTTGTCAGTGCTGTAAATGACTAATGTAGCTTCAGTGTCTACATTGTATTTCTGATCAATGTTATTGGACCAATCTGTTATTTTAATGGACAAAAGGTCCATTGGTTTCTCTTTCTTTTACCTTTCATAAACAAGTATTCTCATTTCTAAGGGACCCCAAACTTGATGTACTTGTGTACTTGATATACTTGGTGTATACAGCGTATCTACAGTGAAGTGAAATCAAACGGGACAAGGAAAGAGGATTCTGTGCAGTGGCAAAGGTATTGCATGGTGGCCAGTATGGAGATCCATAACTCTTGCAATGTACACATTCCAGTACTGTACAAAGGATTACTATAAGAAGGTGGTGATGGTAAAAGTTGCTTAAATGTTGCCTCAATTATTTTTCTTCCTAAAATGATATGAGGGTTTCTCATATGAAGCTGCCACCCACTGTAAGCACAGCTACTGCCATCAGTCTAAAGGCTGCAGACAGTTCCTGCAGGTTATTACTGCTGTATGACAGCCTATTATCTCTCTATGACAGGCCATTACCTGCACAGAGGAGCCGGGTAATGAAATAGGCAAGAAGACAGAGAGAAGACAGTGTGCTATCAACAAATCCAACAGATGCTCTTTACACTGTGCCACGGGCGCAGAACCTAACGCTGAGACTCTGCATCAGAGGAGACTCGGCTCCACTGCACTGGCTTCACTCTACTGAGGGTTTTGACTCAAGAGCTGCATCCAGAGGTGAAGCTAGATTTCTTTGGCCTGAATCAAAGTGGAGATTTTACTTTGCTGTATTCTGGCTGATTGGACACACATTTGGTCCTTTTTCCACCACATTCTGGAATAACTGTCATTTCAGCTTGATGATTAATTAATAACAAGATTTCGTTAATTATTATTACATGTGACCCAGACCCCAGTTTGTCTTTGGAAGTAAAATGAGTTTAATTTATAATACAAATGATCATTAAGCAAGTGAAACTGTGAGTAGAAAATGTTCCATTTTTTATCCTTGTAAACTGTTTTTACATAAGTCTTTGACTGACTGGACAAAATTAAGACTTCACCACTGTCTTTATGAAATTGTGATGGGCACTTTCCATATTTTGATACATCTTATAAGTCAGCTTGCTCATTGATGATTGAGAAAGTTAACTATGAGATTCTCAGCTAATTTATACAAAATGTTTTTTGCAGGCTGAACATTTTATTTCGTTGGAGCAAATTACAGCAATTTCAGATTTGGGGCCAGCTATCTTTGAATGGCAGTAATCAGAGCGAGCAATCAGAGAGGCATTCTTTCTGAGTGTTTGTGCATTTCTAAGAGTGAGATGATTGTTTTTTTGCTGCTGCTGCTGCTATTGGCCCATTTTTCTTTATTACCTGACATCTGGCGCACAGAGGAGGACAACAGTGTAGTGACGTGGAAAGATGCTCACACTGTCAGACACTGTCAGATAGCCTCGATTCAGGCTAAAGAAATCTAGCTTCACCCCTGATTGAGTTACATGGACGTCTCACTTTGCTGATATAAAGGGTCTTGCATATTATACCATATATCACATCCAGTGCCACAGTTGGTCGATATGTTTAGATCAGTATATGTTTGAAGACTATTCCAAATACAAACAAATAAACATCTATAATTTGATTTAATTCAGAAAAAACAGCATCACTATGGAGCCTAACCCCATCCAGCTAAAGCAAACAAAATAATCCCACACACACACAATCCGTCTTATTAATTCCACGCTGGCAAGTGGATCAGTAGAAAATTGGACAGCGATGGTGGGGAGATAAAGATTTGAAAGAAGTGGCAACCCTGCTGCACCAAAACACCCTCAAGCACAAGCACAGCCAACCAATGCATCCCTCGCATCTCTCTGTCTGTCATCCACGACTCCCTCTTACTCTTCATCTGTTTTGTCTCTCAGTCATTTCAGCTTTCTCTCCACTCCCACTCTCTCTCTCTGTGAACATATTCTTCTAATACCAAGTGTCACTGTCGTTTCACCAGTTGCACTGCTAGAATACATTGGTTTAATAGCAGCCTCTTGAGGAGCTGCTCTCACACCAAGGTCTCCGACCTCCTGCTTTGTGGTGTTTAGCAGTGTTGCTGCAACATGAAGAGCAAGTGAATTTCAATGTTTGAATTCAACAACGATTATGGAAATAGACCTTTCTACCTCCACACAGCTGATGCAGTGAATAAATGCACTAACATATGCTAGAACTATCTAATTAACTATGTAGGACACCTACCATCATATGCAAGGAACCAGAGGAGATAAGTAACTAAGTACATTTACTCAAGTACTGCACTTAAGTACAATTTTGAGGTACTTAGGTAAAGTAAGGAAAATTTAGAGCATGTACTTTTACTTTAGGTGAAAAATTAAAGGGTACTTCTAATTGTAGTTGAGTATTTTTCTGAGCTTTTACTGGACTATTGAATTTATGTAATTTTATACACCTCTACGAGGGACAGTTCTGATGTGTTCTGATGTGTTGGACTCCAACACTTTCTGCTTGACTGTACAATCAGAAACTATCAAAATGAGTACAGCTGCCAGGTACCTTTAGATGTTCAGTTCACTTATAATGTACAGTATTAATACAACACTTTATTCATCACCATCTTATTATTTCTTAATTCATAAATCTGAAGTCTAGCACTGAATATGTGTGTGAAGGATTCGGCAGCTAGCCAGAAACAGCACTGTGCACAACCATCATCAAAACAACTAGATGAGAATGTCTTTAGAAAGGAAAAGGCCACAAGTGTCTGGAACTCTACTGGAGGGATGGAGAAACATGTTCTCTCATGTGTTCTCTCCATTTACTTCTCATTTCTCCAGAAAACACAACAACTTGATAGACACAGTTACTTAAAACTCATTTTTGCAGGTGGCTCTGACGAATGTGCGCTTAAATTAACACTGAAAGTGTAAAAAGAAGCTGTAGATTTCTTTCTCACACATTGTAATTACATGACTGAAAAAATCAGTGCTTCAGTGCATTAATCCTTTTAATGCTAACACCACTTTGTTACGTTTGCAAGCTGTGGACAGCTTTGGATCCAGACTGTGCAGACAGAGGACCGGCTATTATTGTGTGAGTGTTCCTGTGTGCATAAACTGCTAAGTGAGTATTAACTTAGATTACAGATTCATTCCAATGCAAGTACAAAAACAACTAAATAGTGCATTAAAACAACATAAGACATCAACTTTATTGCTGCCACCTGTTTACTGTATTTTCTACAAGTTTGAACAGTTTACTAGACTGAATGAACCAGTAGTAGAAAAAGTACTCAGTGTGCTGAATTATTGAGAGGGAGTGAATGTATTCTCTCTGATTTACACACAGATCCATTATGCTGATAATACTTGTGTTATTATAGGCAAAGGGTCTAATTTTAAAGGCAAAGTACTTCAGTATTTTTTTTGCTTCTTTTAAACTGTGTAAAAGACACAACAACTCATGGCAACGTGAGCTTCACGCCTGCTCCACGTCGGTGTTTCGTTACCTCTTCGAACAGCTCCAGGCTGTACGTGTTGTCGTCATCCGCGAAGAAAACCACCCCGGTGTCCCGCCTGCTCCGGTGCTGCCGGAGCCACGCGAGAGCCGCATTCCTCTGCTCCGTGGCGCGTGGCATCCCGGCGCGCTTGAACCTGCGGGGAGTGAACACGTGCAGGTGCGTGTACGGCACGCCGCACCGCGCCAGGAAGCGCGCCACCAGTTCCGTGCGCGCCGTTGAGTCCTCCACTACGATCCAGTGGAAGCGGGGCACCTGGCGGAAGGCGTGGGACAGCCGGGTCAGCTCGGCTTTCTGCACCGGACGGGTGTAAGTCGGAGTGATGGCGTAGATAACCGGCAGGGCGGACTGATTCTTGGTGCCACCAGCTCCGGGTGCGCCGGTCCGGGCCGCCCGCTGCGCCCTGGAGGTGCGACCGGCAGCTGGAGCCCGGATCGCTCTTTTACTGTCGATATCAATCATGATGATGACGATAAGGACCCAGGGCAGCAGGATGAAGAAGCGGCTGAAAAACACTGATTTCATGGCGAGGCTGATGAAGTTATTCACTCACTCCATCACAAACAGAAAAACACCGACAGCAACTCCAAAATCCACCTTCTTTGCTCTGTTTAAATCCTGTGATGTTATTCTTCACCACCAAACACTGACAAACAGAACCTCGAGTCCATTTCAAACTATGTAAAGCACAAAACCTTCCGCTGCGTCCCCCCGTCCCGGCGGGACCGTTTCCACGGAGTCCCTCTCCTCCTCCTCTTGCTGCCTCTCTATTCTCGGATGGGACTTGAGTGCTTCTTCATCGTCCTTCTCTCCTCCAAGCTCACTCGACCCACGAGCCACGTTAAACCCCCATGTTCAGCCGTCCTTTAGTGCGCGTTTCCAGCGAAGGAAAAGAAGCCGGAACGGCCCCCCTGAAGCCAGCGGGCGGTGATGAGCCACCGATGTGCGCCGCTAAAGAGCATCACTCGGCGAGGACGGGAGCGCTGCTCTGAGTCTGAGGATAATAAGGCAGGAGGGGAGGAGCAGGTGCAGAACAGAGAGGAGGGGACACGGGATAGAGGAGAGAGCCTGGGGAGGGAGGGAGAGAAAGAGAGAGAGAAGAGTGTGTGAGAGATAGAAGGAGGGAGAGCGAGGGGAGGAGGGGGGAGAAAGGGCTTGTTGTGCTGCTCGCATCAGTGTCCGCTGAGAATAAACCAGCTGATAGAGAGAGAGAGAGAGAGAGAGAGAGAGAGGGCTTGTGCTTCCCATGCTGCGTTTGTCAAAAAAAAAAAAAACAAAAAAAAAAAACATAAAAAAATTGGAGGACTTGACATGAGGACTCTCGGGACATGGACACCTCCAGGGTCCCATTTCATTTTCACTCTTATTCTGTGCAAGTTGGAAAAAAAGACACATCTTGCAAAAATGTCAGAAGCAAGTATTTCATCAATCATTGTCAGTTATTTCAGTATCAATACATGTTCAAACAAATGATTTAAAATTAATCCAACTTGTTTGATTAACTGTTTCAATCATTTTTCAAAGATGCAAAAAAAAAACTGATGGAAACATAAAGATTTGCACTTTTTCTCTGCTACATATACCACATGTGCCACATGTGAATATTTTTGGGTTCAGAAGCTTTGGACGGTTCAACGTGGACTAGAGGAACATGCAGCAGACATTTTTTCTCAATTTGATATCATTTGATGACAAATAATTTCTTTAATTAAAACTGGAGTGGCTCAGTGTGCGTCTTACATTAGACCTGCGGCCTTGGAAAATCTAGAATCTGGTATCATCAGTATTTCTTAAAGTCACGTGGATGAGAAGAAGGCTAGGCTCAGGATGGGCGGCCATCTGCCTCGACCGGTTGGGGTGAGTGGACAGAGGAGAGAGAAAAGAACAACAGGCAA
>JAUBNQ010000007.1:2644953-2649987 GCA_032353495.1 Ctenopoma kingsleyae | reverse complement strand
ACTCCCTAACACACACACACACACACACACACACACACACACACACACACACACACACACACACACACACACACACAGAACATCACATTACTGCAGAATCATACATTTTTAAAGAAATAGAGATAACATTTAACATTTCATAGGAAGTCAAAGGACATGAAAGGAGGCGCCAGCAAATGCTGGAATGTCAAAATAATAGGCTGTGAAATAAAAAGCTGTTTCATTTATTCTATGATCACATGGGGGCAGCAGGAACAAACTGTAATTTACAACACTGACAAACCTTAGCCTTATAAGGTTCATATGGCTAACAGATCAGCTTTATGTGTCCACATCCAGACCTTACACTGCTCCTCATGCTGCCCACTCTCAGATGTGTCTGTACATAGAGTTGGTGTTGGTAGGAAAAGGCACTGCAGCCACCTGATCGTTTACTAGACCTGAATCTACAACAAGAGCCAATGATTAAGCCCCCGTCACACCAATGTACACTCATCCTGTCAAATTACACTTTGCGTTGTGGCATATTCCGCAGCAACATTAGCTTATTAGTATAAGACAGTGAGCGCTGTGCTTCTAACATAATGGATATGAACTGACTGCAAATGGGAAGTCCTAGAACATCATATAGAAACATGCAATATTCTTTACATGCATGGTTTTAAATGTGTAGTTAGACAACACAGACGTCCCAGTCAATTATTAACTGAGCACACAAGTCATATATCTTCTGGTCAAAGATCAACGCACTGATAAAGACAGAGAATAATGAGTCAATACATTAAAACACCTTCAACTGCATTTGTCAGACTCTAAAACTTTTATATAATATACGCGTGAGGACTGACCTATGCAGGGGGTGTCACCCACTCGTCCCTCCATCTTATTCAACATTCCACCAGTGGACGTTGCGCAGGCTATATTGCCCTCGCTGTCGACTGCTACGGCTCCAACTGTGCCCATCGGCCCCCTGCACACGACAAAACATAGAGCACAAGGATGATCAGTGTTTGTGTATCATGCTGACATAAAGGAAAGTAAAACAGCTACTAGCTAGACGTTGATGATGTTCCGATCTCTTAAATGTTCTTAACGACGTCATGCCTCACATTTGGCACGCCACAGGGTTAGCATCAGGGGCCAGGTTCTTCTGCCAGCGCATGTGAGAGTACTCTGTGATGAGCGACTCTAGGGGCACTTCATGGACACCCATGGCCCGGGCAAACTGACTGGCACCCTCTGCTGTCAGACACACATGACTAGTCTGAAACAGAGGTCAAAGATCACATGTTGTTAGGAAACACATGCAAAACAGTTAAGACTGTATAAGTATCAGACTCGCACCTTGTCCATAACCATTCTTGCCAGCTGAATAGGGTTGGCTATGTTGCGAACAGCAGACACAGCACCGCTAGCCAGTGTTTTCCCATCCATCACTAGGGCATCCATCTCCACCTCTCCTTTGACATTCAGCACTGACCCACACCCTGAAATATAATTTAATAGAATGTTGCATCACATTTTTCTTTGGGATGACCAACATGTTTTTTTACACATACTGTGGGTGTGTTTTTTGTGTTACCTGCATTGAATGCGGGGTTATTCTCCAATTGGGTCACAGCCTCCACCACTGCATCCATGCTGCTGCCTGCTCCTTTGAGGATGCTGTATGCTGCGCGGGTTGCTGAGCACACCCCTGAAACAGACATGTCCGACCGCTTTTTCGGGACGTAACCTGCCCCTCCATGGACAACCACCACTGGCAACATATCAAACCACCTGAGAAGGAACTGAGGGCAGATGTAAAGGTGCAGTCAGACCAAAATCTACCTGGTGACAGGATACAAACAAACACTGTTTGTTTGCTCTGTGTCTTGAGGTTGTCTGGCTTGAATGGACTGTGATACAGAGCAGCTTATCACAGACAACAGCTTAGGATAACAACATATTTTAGCATTTCAGTCAACATGATGAAGCAACATTTAGTTACTCATTAGCTCATTTTTATCCACCGTGCACATAGGCTTCACCTGTTGAGGTGATTCAAGATTCATTTATTTGACTCTAGCATTTCAGTTAGCATTTTGATATTTCACTCAATATTCGCCTTCCACACTTCACTGATTTTCAATATGCTGCCTTTCTTATATTTAATATAATATCATATATATATATATATATGTATAATTTCTCTCTGCCTCAGGTCAGATGACACCATCACGTCCTCCAGACTTATTGGTTTTCCATTTAATTGTACTTTTACTCAACTACATTCATTTTAACATCATTAGTTACCAGTTATTACATTCTTATCAAACAAGTCATTACATTGTTATTACATGGATCACCTAATGAATAAATATCTTACACAATCTTAATAAAATTCTGGTGTATCGTTTATTCATTAACTTCCTGTCAGTGTATAATGTGGCTTAAATCAGCTCCTACCTGCTGCGGTTGTTCCACCGTGTGTCATAACAACAATAACGTGCAGCTTAGGCCTGCTCACCTTAAAGGTTCATCCACTGACACACAGCTCCGCGGGACGCGAACCTTAACGCTGCGCTTTTCTGCCAGGAATCATATAACGAACAAGAAATAAACAAACACGCCGACACATCGATACTGACGCAAGCTACGTAAAGCGCACGGTAATCAACAACGCTTCCGGGATATGGTAATTCAGAACTTCAAAATAAAATACACTGCACTTACAGCGTACATTTAAATAAAGAAAGCAATTAACAATATAACCTACTACATAAGGATATGGCAACATAGAGGCAATGCTAGGTGCAGCTAAGATACTGCACAGAGCCCTCGTGCTCCCAGGCTTCTGGTAGAGGACCTGAGGATCAGGAAAGACACACATCACCCTCCCGGGTTAAGAAGGGAAAATGGAGTATAGCCTACACTGTATTTATAATAAGTAAGGTATAGAAGACTTTTAGTTAAATGTTACATGCGAGCAGCCGCACAGTAATTACACTGGAGTATTCTTGTCATGTGACAGCTGTATGTGTAAACTATTTGGCTTTCTCACAGAACAGTGCTGCCCTAATTAGGAACCTCCTTTAGGCTGAGTCAGAGCTGTTGAACAAAGCAAGGAAGTGTATGCATTGTTGCTCACTGCTGCTGCTGCTGATGATGCTGATGGTGATGCTGCTGCTGATGGTGACTGGGTTTGGGCTAAGCCAAGTTAGTCATTTTTCTAAATTGCTGCTTTGTGGACATGCCAATGGCTCCACAGCTAAAGTTACTGCTTCTCCTCAGCGAGCTGACCACGGTGCTGAAATCCAGATTTAGATGCTGATTTTATCCCTCTGCAGACTCAGCCTGTTTAAAGAGTTGAGTGTGGGGACTTGAGGGCTACCTTCCCCCAAATCATTGCATTGTCTGCTTTTTTGAGGTCCTATTAGCTGTATGAAAAGTTTTCTGCTTCTAAACCCAATCACATTCATAAATTAATCATTTTAGACTGGTCAAAACTTGGGTTTTGCCAAATCCAGATCTGTGGCTAAATATAGGCTAATAAAGTGAACCTGCATCCAAATTTAGCAACACATTAAATGAGGTTGTTCCATACAGAGGATGTGTTAGTGCATGTGTGACTTACACTTACCCTCCTGTATCTGAGCAGCAATGTTTAAACCACACAGCTTATAATTAAAATGTTGTCCACTGACATGGTGTATGCGTCGCCCTGTAGCTGTGTGGTGAACTTCAGGCTCCCTTTGCATTGTTTTTCAGCACGACAAACGTGTGTGTGTGTGTGAGAGAGAGAGCGAGCAGGACGGATGGATAGGAAGGAAGGACAGAATGAAGTGAAGGAGGGAGAGAGAAACACAGAGGGAGGGAGGGTGGTATAGGAAGGAGAAAAAAAAAAGGGGGAATGCACGTCATTCTTACACGCAATGATTGGTGGGAGGGGGGAGGATGAGGAAGAGAGTGCATACACTCTAACAGTGAAGGGTTTCATATAATACTAGAAAATGGTTCTTTAGACTTAAATCCAGACAGAAAACTCCACAATACATCAACACATCATGTAGCCTATTATTATAAGCCATTATTAATAAAGCCCAGTTTCCTGGTTCATGGATGCCATGTTTTTTAGCATGAAGTTAAGGGGGTTTAATGAGTTTATTCTTAATTAATAAACTGCTTTTAAACTTAAGAGGCACCTTAATTTGTAATTTAAGCTTAAATTCAGGAATGTGTTTATTAACACACCAGTAGTTGGCCTTATTTGTACCATCGAATTTTTTTTTTTTACATACATTAAAACACTTTTTTATGCTATATTTTTGTAAAAGTTAGTTCATTTTTCAAAATAATGTGTAGGGTACATGAAGGGATAGGATATTTACAGCAACTATTTTAGGGGTAAATTAAGCATTAAGTAAGAGTTATCACAGCCTGGTCCTACAAACCCACAGCCACCCTGAAGAATCCTTTTTTCCCTGTGTGTGCTATAGGCTGGCGTGAGCGCGCATCCTAACGGTGAGTGGTGAGCCCCCATTCTCAAATGAGGGCTGCGCGCTTCCGCCGCTCGAGAAGTGAGCGCGCACAAGGGGCTGCGGTCCCATTGACGGTTCGGTCTCCCTGACAGCAGCATCAGCATCAGCGGCGGCGCTGGAAAACAAGACGTCGCCGCCTCGCCCCGCAGCCGCCGCACAGACGACCGGACCAAGCGGAGACCTGAGCCGCCTTCAGGCACCCTCCCCCCCCACTCCCTCTCCGCCTGGACCGAAGGAAACAAGCGAGTTTCCCCTCTCCTGTGTGCCATCATCCCGACCGACCGCCGGAGATATGGGCTCCCCGTAAAACGGAGGTGGTGGAGGGGAGAGGCGGGCGTGCGGGCGGCGGGAGGGGGGTGGGGGGAGCAGACAGCGGAGCGGCAAGAGGGAGAAGGAGAGGCTGAACACGGCAACCGGAACCGAAGCCCTATCATCACCGTCACCGCTACTACTACCACAGTTAGCAGCGACACTGCTGCCGCCGCCGCCGCCGCCGCAGCCGACTTGCGTGCCC
>JAUBNQ010000007.1:2639953-2642453 GCA_032353495.1 Ctenopoma kingsleyae | reverse complement strand
CCTCCACCTGCTCTCGTAAGGGATCATCTCAATTTGTTCTGGCTTTATAAAGTAACGCTGTGTCTATGTAAAGGTGTAGCGTGAGCTGTCTGTTACCAGCAGCTCTAGTGCACTGTGTACGATGTGTTCAGGAACAGTACAAAGTGTAGGTCATCTGTGTTATAGTAGTATCATTTTTCCTCTTCCCCTTAAAAAGGAATCAACAGTGTGTTGTGAATCAGTGTGACCCCTGATGGAAACTGAATCTTTATGATGACACTGCCAGAAAAAAGCAAATGCATTTAATGTAGATTGGTTTAATGAGATCTGCACTGATGCTGATACCAATCCCCTGGGTTGCATCAGTTCATTCAACTACAAACTTTACATCACGCGCTGCAGAGCTTTACATATACCTTTATATATATTTCAATACATTTTCCTCAGTTTCAAGAAATCTGTTGACTTCCATTTATTTTTTTTAAAATGTGGAAATCTATTGAAAGTTGCTTGACTTGTGTAATTTGTCACAGTGAATATGTAGAATGCATTCAAAACCTAAGTACAGGTGTTTTTTTTAGTTGAGGGATTTAGAAAAACCTGTGAAACAGCAGCCTTGGAAAACCCCTTCTTACACATGCACCATCCTTTGCCAGTGTCACCTCAGGATATCACCATTCCCGAAGCATCTCGTAACGAGAGGGCTACCCGCAGTATTGACAATAAAAAGACATTCTGTTTTACACAGCGTGGGCATTGGTGGGGAATTCTCTCTGAAGTCCCCTCTGTGATCAAACTGATCAGAGCCCACTGCTCATGTTTATGGATGAGGTAGTTTTGAATCACAGTGTCAGCCGACATATTGAAAGCATTCGGATTGTGGCCAGGTCAGGTTGTATTCTGGGCATTTTTATTTTTAGTTTGGTTCATTTGTTTGAGTGAGGGCTATTTTATTCAAAATAAGGTGACACGAACAAAACCAAATAGATTAACTCTTTTCTAATTCATCCAGAGTTAGAAGAAGGATATTAAGAAGGATTACAAGACAAATATGGACATTTTAAAGCTAGTAAATAGCAGAGTATTTCACTGACTGCTCATTGTAATTAAATAGATTTAAAGTAAATAAATGAACCAAATTCAAAACAGCACGAAAGTTAACTAGAGCCAAGCAAGAGGAAGGTGTTGCGCTAACAGGAGCTTTCTAACTTTGTGTGTTTCAGAGAAGAGAAGCCTATCCAAGCAAGAACTGTGAACCTGGTTGGGCAGAAGAAACCTCTGCAACAAAACGACGTCCGGTGAGTGGCGACTCTTTTAATCCCACCACCAACTCAAGCATCAGCAAGTCGATGTAGAATTGAAAACAGTCCCAAAAATGAGTCTAAAATGGCTGTTGATATTTGCTTTTGCGTCACTTGAACGTCATTTTATCTCAGCGGCTCACAGCAGCCTCCGAGAGCTGGCAGTCTGTTCTTTAGCCTCGCGTTCATGTTTTGTTGTGAAATCTATTTTACACTTCGGATGAGTCAACAGTATAAAAAGAAACTTGCATTCTGGCGACTGGCTTTTGAAAGTGTGACTCAAGCCATTATTATACAATTTGTAGGAGACTCTTAAGTGGAATGGCATTGCACAAAGACCTCATTAGGCTTTTAGATTTATATTTAGGAAATATGCATCAGTTGGTGTCAGGGAAAAAAAATTTAGCAAGACACACTCTTTCCTTTTATATCCAGTAAAACACACACAAACAAAGCCAAGTTTCTGTCTGTCATCTAGCAGTGTACAGGACTATCTTCTGCTCTAAAGATGGACATGATCAGTCTGATAAATCCATTCCAGACTACTCATGGATCTCCTCCATAGACCTGCTGGCTAAGGCTGGATTTAGACGCTCTGTGCGTCTCACAGTTTACTCAGCTTTCCTGCCAAGCTGCTTGTCTGGAGGAATGACTTCCATCATGTGTGTGCGTGTGTGACATGTTTCATGACAGCAAGACATGACCACTGTGATTCATTATTCATTATTAGTGAAATAAGTAACAACTTTTATCATAGTTAGAAGATCCAAGCAAATCTAGCTCAAACCAAAAGATTATCAGTATTATCCATATCCAGCTTGTTTATGTTCTATCTATGTCATCTGGAGCACATCTGTTTCTCTGAACAGTCCTACAATATGACCCCCATTTATAACGCAATACAATCTGTGCCTTTCTGGCCAGTATTCGCCACATTATTCACCACATATCACTGTCAGTATTCTGTCTTTAGAGGCTATTGAACCAGGACAGAATTATGTTTTGAATACTGGACTTTATAAATAGACTTCATTCAGTTAGCTGTTGTTTCATGGGTTGAAAGCAGCACTGTGTTGGACGGTGTTGGTGATTGGCTG
Source organism: Ctenopoma kingsleyae (assembly GCA_032353495.1). Classification (NCBI taxonomy): domain Eukaryota; kingdom Metazoa; phylum Chordata; class Actinopteri; order Anabantiformes; family Anabantidae; genus Ctenopoma; species Ctenopoma kingsleyae. The sequence continues at coordinate 2,640,076 of JAUBNQ010000007.1, read as the reverse complement.
TTGCATCAATTAGGATTTAATCATTAGACAGGTTTAAAGGACTCTGATGATGGGAGAAGCCGAAAGAAAAACTATATATATATATATATATATATATATATATATAAATACATTTGTAGATAG
>JAUBNQ010000007.1:2591015-2605092 GCA_032353495.1 Ctenopoma kingsleyae | reverse complement strand
TCTATCTATCTATCTATCTATCTATCTATCTATCTATCTATCTATCTATCTATCTATCTATCTATCTATCTATCAGTAGTAACGCTTCTGTGCACACATAATGGTTTACATATCTGTTGAATGAATTACACCACTATAATCTGTATGGTAGAGGGAGTTTTTCCTCCCCACTGTTGCCTAGCTCAAGTGGGATTGTTGGGTTTTCTACAAATTTTTTTTGTAGAACTGTAAAGTATCTTGAGATGACTTATGTTGTGATTTGGCGCTATACAAATAAAATTGAATTGAATTGAATTGAATTGAATGGTAGTAACTCAGACATAAACAACACAGACATAGAAACTAACCTGGGTTGCTGAGTTTATGCCGTGATTTAAATGAGATCCAACAACACTCCTAGTATGGAAATACAGTTTGCTTGATCTAAACCCTCTGCGTCAAAACTCTCACCTATTCTTTTTCCTCCCACCTCCTTCAGGAGAAATGTACGGGGAGGAGGAGGGTCTGGTCGAGGAGAGCGACGGCCAGGCCAGCCCAGGCTGCAGACCCAGGTCTCTGTGGACCGGGACCTCCGGGGAGAGTCCAGGGAGCGCCGGCGGCTGACAAAAGGACGCTCTCTGGAGCATGACCCTGTGGGAGGGGGTGGTGGGGCAAGACGGACAGAAGAGGGAGGTTATCACCACGTGGCTCCCTCTTGCCAAGCAGGGCCTGTACCCCCTGGAGGCCGGGGATACCCCGTGCATGTCCAGGGTTGCATGGGTGTAGTAGGGGAAGTTGGAAATGGTGTTCGGCCTGGTCAGAGGACGGCGGGTGGGGTTGGTGGGCCACATGAACACACCCTTGCTCAGCAAGGCCCTCCCCCTGAACTCAGAGAACCTCTTGGTTCAGGCCCTGGCTCAGGCCCAGGCTCAGGCCCAGGCCAGGGACCCGTAGTTAGACGGACCAAACGGGAGAAGGCTGAGAGCATGCTGCGTAATGATTCGCTAAGCTCTGACCAGTCCGAATCTCTGCGTCCGCCACCGCCAAGACCCTACAAGTCGAAACGGGGGCTGGGGGTAGGAGGGAAGAGGCAAACCAGCGTCAGCAGTTCAGAGGAGGAAGGAGTGACGACGCCTGAGTACAGCAGCTGTGAGGATGCTGAGATCGAAAGCGTCAGCGAGCGAGGTGAGAGACATCAATCATTATTTTCTGTTCATGCAAAAAAATTGTTGCTCTGAGGGAGAGAATGAAAAGTATGGCCAGCTGTCATTTTGTTGGTTAATTTGTCCATCACGACATGTCTGAGGCAGTGTGATTTGAGGAAAAGTTAAGGGAATGTTCTGTCTCACCACTGCTTTATGGTACTTTCTATACAGTATAGATCTGTATAGGTAGCTCACTAGCTTTAAGCACGTTTATTTGCTTTGTTCAGCGCACTGGGTCCAGCAATAGGATACTTCATCCTGATGAGCAACTAAATACATAACAATAAAAAATAAAAACCACACCAGCTGCCTAGTGATTAACTTCACTATGTACAGTATGTACAGCAGCCACCTTCAAGTTAATGTTACTTTTAAAAAAGTGACTGAGATACAGAGGCTGTAACACAGCAAAGTTGGCAGCCATTAACATGCAGGTAGGCTGTAACATATTTGTAATATTTTGTATCTGTGTTAGTGCTACAAGATGCCATTTAAAATAAAACAACAAAAGAAGACATAAAGGATCCTACATACAGTCGACAGACAAAGAAATAGTTACAGTAAACAGTTGCAGGTCTTATTGAAATGATTTGAGGTTAATGCAAGGTCCACACAATGATCCCTGGGGAACATCATGTTAACAGCTGCCTTGATTAAATTTTTTTTTTATTTTATTACAATCTTCCAGGCACCCAGGAGTGCAGTGTCTGCTACTACATTACACTGTGTAAATCAACCTTATTAGGCCATTAGGATGAGGGATAACGAAACAAAAAACATCTCACTAATATAGAATTTACAGTTGTAGAGTCGTTTACAAACCTCTCCAATCAGGACAGCTGCATGTGTAGTAAGTAGTATTAATTTAAGGAAACTATGATATAATGTATTTTGCACACTTACGAGACGCTGCATTTGTGGTGTGCGTGTGTGTGTTTGAACACACCCACTTGAACACTGTATCATGGGATGTGAATGTAAGAAGCGGAGAGAGCTGTTTAGTCTCAGTCTGGCGTCTTCATTCAGACTTTGTGAATCAGGAGACACATCTCTGCTTTAACTTTTTGTGCACAGTGATCAGAACAAGTAAGGCTGCTTTGATGTCATCTACTGATTCTGAAAAATACTGCATGTTTTGACCTTTTTGTCCTGCTTTATGTTCTTCGTATTGAAAGTACACACCAAAGTAGTTGTCAAGTTTCTAAATGCAGGAGAATGTTACAGGAGATGCGGTAGCTCTCAAGTGTGAACCCGTGTGTATATCTGAATATTTTCCTTTGTGTCATACTGTATTGTTTTCAGCTTGGTCCTGAGGGGAGGGAATCCCACAGTGTTTATGCATGTGTCTGTGTGTTGGTGTGTTTGTGATGGGGCAGTTTGACCCCAGTTGATCCCAGAGTTGACCTTGTGTGGACTTACATATGTCCCCAAGCTTGAGAACATGCTATTGTTTACACTCTAACCTTGTCATGTTCGAGCTCTGTTATGTCACTTCACTGCTGAGTGTGCCAAGGCGCTCGGAGTCACTGCTGTGAATTCAAGGAATATTCTGCCAGTCTAGTCCTGCTGTAGGATTGCTGCAATGCCACACACTAAAAACCAATTACACTGACTAGATCTCAACGTTACTGAATGTATCTTCTGGAACTTTGGTAATCGTAACAAGGTGATCATAGAAAATTGTGCATTTCTGGACAATAGGAAAATGTTTTCCCACATCTACTTAAAACATTGACAAGATCTGTGCTGTAAAATACTATAAAACAAAAGATTATGTCACAGACGCAAGACCACAGAAATGTTTTTGTCTAAATTTGTCAACTAGAAATGGCACTTTAGTCAGGGACACGGCATAAACTATGCTAACCATCCTAAATCTGTTTACCACCACCTTCTGATCTAACAAAGGTTTATTATGGGACTTGGCCATTGATAATATTACACTACTATAACACTACAGTAGTAAAGTTGACTGAGTTCTATTAAAATAAATCCTTAAAGAGTAATTATTGAAGTAACTGAGTTTTGGTAGATATTTATCATCCAGTGATTGCTGACTAATAATTATTCATTCTCCTTTATTATAACTCCATGTTTCAAAGTTATTACCTAATAAACTTCTTAGTATTTAACAGATATACTGCACCTAACTGTAACCATGTTTACTCTGTATTTTGACTTCACTGTCACCATTGGATAAGAGGGAGCCTGCAGTACCAGCCTGGAACCAGACCAGACACAGTGACATCAATCAAGTGGGGGTTTAGAATGAGAGTGTTCTGTCAGGCCAGGTTTTAAACACACCGCTGTGGCATCAAGACATTGCTTCCTTTTTTAGCTTGAGACAGAGGCCACATCAGCTCTGAGATGTGGTTGCTGGCAACCGAGAATTGTCCAGGTATGTAAATCATTGTAAGATCAGTGTAGGAAAACATATACACACGCTCAAATATGCAGTCAGTCACAGTACAGTAGATCCTATTATGCTTTATGCAAGCATCCTCCTACACACAAACATGCTAAGCACTGCCCTGATGAGAAGGAAGAAAAACAGGAAGCACAGATGCTACATACATGTGTATTGGCTTCATGACTTTCACTTTTGTCTCCTGTTAACCAGGGCTTTTCAGTCTTTTCTGGGAAAGAAATTCCCTCCCGGCATTTCAGTGATCGTGGTTCACAAGAAGGGGACAAGCATGGGGTCACAGTGACCATGACCTTTGACCACCAAAATCTAATCAGTTCACTTTTGAGTCCAAGTGGATGTTTGTGCTAATTTACTAGAGGTAGAAAAAATTATTTCCCCATTCCTGATTTTCTTGATTTTTGCATATTTGTCACACTTAAATGATTCAGATCATCAAATACATTTTAATATTACACAAAGATAATCAGAGTGAATACAAAATGTGCTTTTCAAATGATGATTTCATTTATTATGGGAAAAAAGCTGTCTAAACCTGCCTGACTCTATTAAGTTTGACAAACATGCAAAAAAAATTAATTCAGGAAGGAAAAATACTTTTTCACAGCACTCAATTGTACTTGAACCATCTGCAGCCATCTCATGCAGGTATGCCCTCTACAGCATCAGCAAAATCAGTTTCTACCTCTTTGAATATTCTACCCAGCTTCTTGTTCAGGCACTTGTCATCTCTCCTCTTGACTACCGCAATCCCTCTGACAGGGCTACCATCATTGGCAATTAAACCTCTTCAGATGACCCAAAATACAGCAACATGTCTCATTTCTGATGAACCAGAAAAGACAAGTCACATCACTATCCAACACAGCACTGGCTTTCAGTGGTTGCCTCCATCAGTGATGCTAACACTCGCCTACAAAGTGGTTAACTCAACAGCACCTTACTAACTGACCCTAATCCTTCTCTCTCTCCCTCTCTCCAGCCACTACAGTCATGAGGTCCCTACACCACACAAAACAAAATAAACTAAACTAAACTTTTCAGTTTAGTAATCCCACATTGGTGAAACAAGCTACCTAACTCTACTCACTCAAGACAGAACTGCTCCTGTGGTTCTTATGTCTCATGGAACAAACATTTTTTCTCAAGCCACTTGAAATTTCTTCTCCCTAACTTAAATTTGTTTCTTGCTTTCTACCACACTTATAAGTCGCTTTGGATGATAGCATCTGCCAAATGACTAAATCAGAATTTGGGTTACCTGTGTTCATGGGAATTTGCATTTTTATTTTCTATTGTCTAGAACATAACATTTTGATTTTGATTAATGAATAATCTTCAGTGTTACAACTGAAAGTGTGTCAAAACTACTGTGTATGAATATATCAGTTTTTTTGTATGTGTCTATCTACATAACACCTGAACCCACATGGTGCCCTCACCCCACAAATGGCTTATTTTTTATTTTAGATTCACAAACATGAGAACCCACATTCACCCATGTGCCTACCCAGTAGGCTACACAAACTCCCTGTAAATTCACGCTTGAGTTAGGAAATTGAGAACTTGGTTATCTGACATCACAGCATTTGCTTTAAGATTACATAACGTCACTATAAGTTGTCACAACTCATTAACCTCATAGCCTCCTGGCTCCTAGGAACACTTGGCTGTTTTACTGCATGTCATAACAGTGTCGCTGAGGTCCTGCACACATTTCAACACCACCCCTACGGCCTATGTGTACAGACAAGGCTGTGTTTTTGTATTAAAGCAGGAGCTGGAGTTTAACCATTGGAAATATTACTATTATCAAAAAATGTCCTGATGGTTGTGAGGAAAATGCACCAGGTCCTGCTAAGTGCTGCCTTAATGACAGCTGCTCGTGAACATTATTAATGATGAAAATGAAAGTGAAAATGTGCTTTACTTACTGTTTTGTAAAAATCCTTTTCTGAAGCTTTCAGCCAAAAGACACTGTATTCATCAGTGAATGTAGCTTGATAAGTTGGAGCTATTGAAGCCCTATAAAAATCTAGTAAGTGAGCTGGGATTGTGATTGAACTTTCATGCTTTTTAGTCCGACATAGTCAAATAGAACGTTTCTCAAGGGGCAGATTCAGGACTGGAAGATGTAGGTAGACCTCCACGTAGGTAAAGGGCGCCAGGTAATACTAAACACAGGATACAGGACGTTAGTTCAGGCGAAGGAGTGCATACTGACAGGTTGCTTGCGTACTGTTAAATTAATGGTGTGGTTATGTGGTTAAAAGGTGATGAGTTGAAGCATCCAATGGAGGAGCTGTTGAAAACTGGTGGCGTCTTCCCAGTGCTTCCTGAAACATGCAGTAGAGAACAAGAACAGTAACACATTAGATATCCAATCATCAGATCCAATCCAAAATCTCATTCAACATATCCATTCTTTTATACACAGGGCTTGATCCAAAAAATTGCAATACTTTCCCACGGCTCCCTGAAACTTTCTCTGGACCATCCCAATATGTTCCAGGCCTCCCATAAACAGACCTACACTTTAAGTGAGTGGGACCTTAAAGAAACAGGCACTAAAACAAGTCACTTCCGACAGAAGATAGGATGGTCTTCTGCATAAAAGTCCATTAAATGAAAAATTAGCAGTTTTAGCAAATTCAAATAATCAGGAAATTCAGTAGCGCTCCAAAATAAAAATATTAATCAGAGATAATAATATAGCCTCTTTAATGTTACAAAGCATCATGTCAATTTAAATAATTAGTTATAATTTTTCTTAAATTGATACATTGAAGTCCATAATTATTTCTTTGGCATGCATCATCCTCCAGACTTACAGTGTATGATCTGTTTTAATGCTTTTCTGTAACTCTACTAGATTCTGGGTTATGCTGATAGATGTCATGCCTCATAGTTTTTATTTGGCTGTATGTCGCTGCATTACCCCTGGAGTAATTCCACAACATCGAATCTGTAAAATATCTGGGAGGGATTTAAGGCATTTTAAAAGGCTTAGCTGTACTTTGGTATCATAACTGTCTCGATGGGCCAGTCGAAGCTGAGACCTGCTGCTGCAGTGATAAATTTCTAATTCTAGCCCAGGCCTGAATATTCAATAAACGTAACCCTCTCCACTGTAAACAAATACCTTCTGAAGAGCCCCCAAATTTGGCTGAGCTGTGCATGAGAGGACTCAGGTTGCTATGTGCTATGTATACAGTTCCAGTTGTATGCGTTGGTGTGTGTGTGTGTATAGACGAAAGGGATGTCTAGGAGGTCATCATTTCTGCAACTGCATCCACAACGTCTCAGCCGGTGTCTTTTCTTTTGCAGGCGACTGGGAATGCTATCCACATGACCCCACTGTATGGCATGTAAGTCACTTTTTCATGTTACATTCAAACGATGATGACACTGTTACAGACTGTCGGTTTTTACCTTTATACTATTACTTTATTAGTAGATATTATAGGCGTGCCAACATTAATGGACATGCAGGGTGTGACTGCCTCTGGTGCTGTCAGGTTACTTCTAGTCATTAATTTTACTTTACGTTTCTTGCACTTTTGTCTTTCTGCTCTTATCTGTTTATTCCAAAATATCAATTGATGAAAAACATAGTCTGCATGAACGCAACAACTTTTCCCAGATAATAACTACCAGACTCTACACTTTTGTGCAGGTTTGCAGAAGGAAGCATTGGACGCTGTGTACTGTACAGTATATATGACATATATATCTTCCGAATGTCAGCATGTACATCTGTACATGTCTCTCGTTCTCTCTTGCAGCATCCTGTAACCTGGCAGCCGTCCAAGGAGGGGGACCATCTAATAGGACGAATCACCCTCAGCAAGAGGAGCACTACAATGCCTAAAGAAGCTGGGGCTCTGCTGGGGTTAAAGGTCAGAGTTCGGGTTGAAAAGAGTCAACCCAAACCCTAACCCAACAGAATGCACACAAATGTGATATTATTATTTTATATGGTTTCCTACACATGGTGTGACAGATATGACACTAATCTCGCTCTCTCTTTAGGTCGTGGGAGGCAGAGTAACAGAGTCAGGGAGATTAGGTGCCTTCATCACTAAAGTCAAGAAAGGAAGTCTAGCTGATGTGGTGGGACATCTCAGAGCAGGTAGTCTGAACATTCACAGCAGTCAAACTGTTTGCATGACAATCTTTTGTTTATATCCCGTATACCTTTCAGCAGACTTGTATGTTTGGAACACATGGGCCAATATAGGATCATGTCTCAGGACACATTTACTATATGAAATGGCAAAAAAAAGTCCTTTAGGGCCATGACACCCCAATCCTGCACTTTTGGCCTTATTCAGACCCCAGACGGCGGCTTTGCAGCCAGTTCCACATGTTTAATTGGCAGCGGCAGACCACTATGATTTGCTGTTCAGTATATCAAATCAGCACTTGAGAAGAGAAATGGACCCCATTTGCAACTTCTTATCAGATATATTCTCGATTAGAAGTAGCTATAAACTGTCTGCAGTGAGCGAGAGCAGTGTGAAAATAGTAAACAAACAGGGAGCAAACAATGCCAAGTGCTACTTTGTTTACAGTATATACATCTGCAGTCCTAGGTCTTCCTCTACTTTCCCTTTTTGAATGATGCATAGAGACTGCTGCCCCCTGCTGGAGTAGAGGGTTATTCCGATTTCCACTTTTGGGTTCAGAACAAGGTGACATGCCAAAGTCACCTCTAGTTCCTGAATGTTGACTTGGTGTGCCACAGCCCTTAATCTTACTGGGGCAACAAAGTCATTTTCTATAGGTTTCCATGGCGAGTTTGTATCATCTACTGCCTCCGTGATTGTTGCTGTAAAAGCACCAACCACCACACATAATTACCCATTCATGTGCACATCTGATTTTAGGGGATGAGGTTTTGCAGTGGAACGGGAAACTGTTACCAGGGGCGACAATGAAGGAAGTCTACAATATCATCCTGGAGTCTCAAGCTGAGCCTCAAGTGGAGCTGGTGGTATCCAGACCTATTGGGTAAGTCAGCAATGAAACACACCCAACTTTCTCCCACACTGACGGTGGCATATTCAAATATCTGTGAGAACTGTAACCCTTAAGCTTTACGAGTCAGTCACGTCAAGTAAGCATGTTACACTGAAACTAACCCTTGCTTTAGGTAAGGGTTGGTAGTTAAACTACAGGACAATGACTTTGATTTGTATTCTAACAACAACTGTGTGACTGCATTCAGCATTTAGGTGCAGCTGGGGATTGCCAGGTTTTCCATTTTGTCTCATATGTGTCCTACGTTGCATTTATTTGTAGGATGGTATAAGTGCATTATTATTGACTGAATAAAATCAGCTGTAAGCTCCATAAAAGTAGAAGTGGTTGCATCATACTTTTTATTTGATGCCTTGGTCTTGAACACATTTCAGTGTAGTACAGACAACCTGCTATTTGAAAGTTACTCATTTGAAAAATACACAATTTTTAATTTATGATAGACACGTGTTTATCTAAGGGCAGACAGTGGTTGATATGTTCATACAAATTATTGATTGATGTTTGAGAAACGCTGGGAATGCTGTCCTTGTTCAGGTATTAAGCTGCTTACATTTGAATAAATTAAATTTGAAGAAAGTAGTTGAATAGTGGGTGGCATGGTGGTGTGCAATGCCACCGTGAATCTGGACAGGTGCCTTTTTGTTTGGAGTATGCATGTTCTCCTTATGACTGTGTGGGTTTCCTTCCAGGTTTTCGCACTTCCTCCCACAAAGACATGCATGTTAGGTTAATTGGTGACTCTAAATTGCCCATAGGTGTGTATGTGATGTTTTTCTGTCTATATGTCAGTCCTGTAATAGGCTGGCCAGACCTGTCCAGGCTGTAACCTGCTTCTTGCCTCAGTGGTTAGATATACTATGGTTGAATAGGCTCTACGAGTGAAGGTTGTATCAGTCTATGGACACATGACAAGTTATGAACTTATATCTTTAGTGACGATTGACTTTATATAGTTCTGTTTTTACTGATCTACTCTGTTTTTCACTGAATGCCCATAACATGCTATACATTTAGCAGGTCTTTGATGTAAATAATATCTTTATAATTTCTTTGGATGCCTCCATGAAAGAAATATGGAATTGGGCATTAATAATAGGGACAGTGAAAGAATTTCCTATTTTAAACCCAAGTAAATAATCGCACCACGTGAATTTCTTATTGAGACTTTATTACAGCTGCTGATATACTAATTTACTAATATCTCTATTTGCACATAAAATAATATCAACAAATTACATGATTGTGTCCAAACAAACTACTAAAGATATTCTAATATAAGGAGTAAAAAAAATTAACAAGAAAGGCTTGAAATATTTCACTAATGTAATAAATCTAGAATATGAAAATTTAACTTTTTAAATTGAATTATGAAATAAGTTTTTTTTATTTTAAAAATATTTTTAGATGCCCTAATAATTGAATTATAGGAAAGTTTTTAGACAGTTACTGACTAAAACAATAAAGAATTGCCATTCAATCTAATTTGACAAAATTTACTTAAATATTTATTTAAATACTGGAAGTCACTCGATCAGATTCCAGAATAAGATGTAAAGACTGAATTGTGATGCGCACATTGACTTATTTATAATATTCCAGAATAAGTGCCTTTTCAAACTGCACTTTTGTTCTGGAAAGACAAATGAATTCAGTGATTGTTACTCAATGACATGCAAATGTAGCAGATGTAAGTAAAAGTTGTGCGTCAGTACTATGTTGTAAGATAAGCTTATTGTAATTAGTTTGGATATACAGTATTTCACAGTAACAAAACCTTATTTCCTTAAGGTTTCGCATATTTTCTTAAGATTTTACTTAATTTGCTCTATGATGGAAAAAAGTTGAATGTCTTAATCTCTTTCCAAACACTCACGAAGGGTTTATAGAAAATATCAGTAAGTAATCTGCCCATTTCATTAGGACCGCTCATGATTATGGAAACTGTTTTGTTTTGCTGGTGCCATTTTGTGTCCTTAAAAGAACTGAAATAATTCCCATTTAGCATGGATGCTAAGTGATGCCAATAATGGTTTTGTGAAAATATCTACAAACTGTTAAACAAACTGAAAATATACTTGAAGGGATACCAAATGGCCACTGGGAAATGCCCATCAATCAAGTGTTAAATAAAAATGCTTTCTTAATTCCCAAATCCTTGGTTTTGAACATTGGGATTCATAAAGCAAACAATATTTTTTAAATTTCATATTCATGTTTTTTAATTTTGAAATGGACTCCAGGCCAGCCTAGGATCCATGAAACACTTATCAGTTTAATATTTGAGTTCAAATATTGAAATACATCATACTCATTTGCTGTTTTTCTGAGAGAGAAATAAAAAGAGAGTTATATAGCACCAAATCACAACAAAAGTCATCTCCAGGCACTTTACATTGTAAGGTCTAAGACCTTACAGAATATAAGTAAATACAGAATAATGTGGAAAACCAAACAGTCCCACTTGAGCAAGCACTAGGCAACAGTGGAGAGGAAAAACTCCCTTTAATGGAAGAAACCTCCAGCAGAACCAGGCTCATGGTTGGCGGCCATCTGCCTCGACTGGCTGGGTGGAGTGATAAGAGGAGATCTCATATAGAGCCGGAGCTGGGAGGTGTTTAGCCTAGCTGATTCCAGTATGCTAAGTGAGGCTAATGATGTTCTGACTACAAATCTGTACATGTGAGATGTAGCCATTTTTCTGTCTTACTCTCAGAAAGAACGTTAATGATTGTAAAATATGTTGAAATTTTACTTTACAGGAACAATGTAAATGAGTTGATGTTGTAATCCCAATAATCCCAGTCCCTGTGGGCTATCAAACCCACTAATTAAAAAAACCCAAAGAAAAATAGTCTAGATCTCAGTGGTGAACTACAAATTAAAATACTGAACTCTTTTACTAATTTTTAATTTAAAATCACTAATTACACTGATAAGTGTTACATAGATTACCATCCATCCATCCTTTATATTACATGAAGCTGGTACATTGGATCCTGGTGTTTCCCATGTGATCCTTACTTTTTGGTGTTTCCCATGTGATCCTTACTTTTAGACAGAATTGATCTAGTGTGGGCAGGACTCTGTTAGTGCTCATTCCATTATTATTTAGGATCATGATTGGCCTGAGAGACCAATGTGAATATGTGAATAAGTCTGGGAAACACTGCAGTCATAAGAAGATCTTGGTTCTAATACATCCTCCCTTTGCTTTTCCATGTCTTTGACCTACATAACATTTTACTCTGAAAGTTTTTATTTACAATGCTATGTTCCACCAGTAAAGTGATACTACATCAATATGCATGTATGCTTGTGCATCAAAGACACTACTGACTTTATTTAAAACAGGAAATGTTAATGTGAGAATGACTGACGTGTCTTTGCTGCTTCTTTTTCAGTGATATCCCAAGAATCCCCGACACATCCCACCCTCCATTAGAATCTAGTAGGTATCCCCTGAGAGACCCTGGAACATCTCTGTATTTGTATGCCTGTATGTTTATCAGTATTTCGTTAGTTAAGCTTTGTGGTGAACCTCAACAAAATTTACCAAGAAATTGCAGTATGTACTGTTGTATGATGTATGACTATAAAGACTGAGAAAAATACTGCAATCGATTACTTAAGATACCCATCTAAGAAGGTATAGGAAACCCTAGTATTTGTGAATAGCAGCCTATACTCAAACTAGGACTAGGAATTCATGTCCTATACATTCCATCTAATCCTTTTTTGTCCACTTTGATGGTTTCAAATCTTTTTTTTTTGGTCTTCCTTTTGTCTTCATAGCAGGTTCCAGTTCTTTTGAGTCACAGAAGATGGAGAGACCATCCCTAAATGTCCTATCTCCCTCCAGTCCTGGAATGCTCCCAGATGCTCAACATTTAATGCCAGGACAACTCTCAGTGAGTCTGTGAACTTTGAGTATAGTGCTGTTGGTGTGCTGAAATGAAATTGAAGCTTAAGATTTGTTTGTATGTGTTTCCTGCTCAGGTGAAGCTGTGGTATGACAAAGTGGGTCACCAGCTAATAGTCAACGTGTTGCAAGCTATAGACCTCCCTCTTCGGCCTGACGGGCGGCCCAGGAGCCCCTACGTCAAAGTGTACTTCCTCCCTGACCGCAGGTACTCCAACTTATACTCGAGTCACACTTAAGTCACTCACACAGATACTTGACTTGGCCTTGCAAAAAAATACTTGTTCACACCTCTGGTACATCCTGGATAAGTTGTCAGTCAATCACTGTCACACGCAGAGTCAAGCATTCATACTCTCATTACAGGCAATTTAATTCACCAGTTAACCTCACCTGTATGTCTTTGGTCTATGGGAGGGAGAAAGACCCTGGCCATCTGGCAAATTCAAAACCAGAACTCATAAAAATAGATTACATTGAGCAACTACTGAGTACTTTTTCACATTAGATACAAATTAGGGATTGAGTGTTTTTGGTCTAAAACACGAATCAGTTACTTTACTATATAAATACACAAACAACTTAATAATATAAAGTACACTTTCTTTTAAGCAGTGTCAATCAGTGTTTTTCACATGTTGAGGAGCCAACCTCAAAACTGAAATAAAACTAGCTTCTAAAGGCCATATGAGGAACTGCAGATTAAATCACTGGTTCCTCCACTGGTTCTTGGGCACATACCTGTATATGGTGACTTTAGAGTGACTTTACAGTGACTATCTTATTTCCCCAAGGGGATCAATAAAGTATCAATTATTATTATTATTATTAATGGGAACTCGACTGGCTAAGTATCTGTTTAAAACAGTGACAAGAGCAAACGAAGAACAAAAGCAGTGAAGAAAACCTGCGAGCCCAAGTGGAACCAGACGTTTGTCTACACTCACGTCCATCGCAGGGATTTCCGCAACCACATGCTGGAGCTGACAGTGTGGGACCAACCCAGGTCACCAGAGGAGGACAGCATCTTTATGGGAGAGGTACCACACACACACATACACACACTCTTGTACGGCCATCAAACTGAAACATTAGTTGGCATAATACATGCTCTAACTTCACAGACTGCTAATACTGTTGACTTTAAATTGAAATTGACAAGTCTTCATAAAGCACATAGGTTACAAACTATTTTACATCAGAACACCCAACATGCCAGCAACAAATGTATGTTATACAATTATTCAATTCAATTCAAATCACAACATAAGTCATCACAAGGCACTTTACAGTGTAAGTCCTTACACAGAATTTAAATATATACAGAATATTTGCAGAAAACCCAACAATCCCACATGAGCAAGCACTAGCAAGCCACAGTGATGGCGTAAGAGTGCACAGAGAGAGAAAAGGAGGAGAGGAGCTTAGTGTAATGTGGGAGGTCCCCCAGCAAACTAAACCTAAAGCAGCATAACTAAGAGATGGTTCAGAGTCACCTGAGCC
>JAUBNQ010000007.1:2559950-2572293 GCA_032353495.1 Ctenopoma kingsleyae | reverse complement strand
TAGATCATTTATTTGCAGAAAATGAAAAATGGTCAAAATACCAGAAAAGGTCCAGTGTTTTCAGACCTCAAATAATACAAAACAAAACAAAACAAAAAAAGTTCATATTCATTTTTACACAACACATTACTAATGTTTTAACTTAGGTGGAATAACCCTTAAGTTTTTCCAGAGCTGTGTGTGTATATATATATACAGTATGTATATGTATATGTATATGTATGAATAACCACTTGGTCATTAACACTGTAAAACATAGGTAAACATGGGTATCCATTGTTGCTATTTCTGTTGTTATTGTTGTTGTTTATGCACTTTGTTGTTGTTGTGTGTGTTATTTCAGAGGCAGCGGGTAAGGCGGCGGACAGACAGAAAGGTAAAAGTAATAGACAGTTTGAAAAGGCAAGCAGTCAGACACTGTTACACAGGAAGAAAGGAAAATTGTAAAACTTTATTTCAGGTGATGCTCGTAAGGACTTTTAGGTGCATAATATGATAAACAGAGCAGGATACACTATATAAATGTCTGTGCAGATTCTCAGTCCTCCAGGTCATGGTTATTCCAAAGGTGCCAATTAGTAACAACTGGACTGGGTTGAAGTCCTTCAAGACGTTCCTGTCTTCAAAGGAGTGTCCTTCTTCTTTCAGGTGCAGATGGACTTCTGAGTCTTTTCCCCAGGAGCTCGCCCTCCTAACTTTCCTCTCATCCAAGAGAGCGAGCTCCTCAAGAATCAGAAAGTCCATCTGCACCTGAAAGACAAGGGTCACTCCTTTGAAGACATCAACATCCACATTCTGGACAAAAGGTGGTTTTCCAGGCTCATAAATAAGTTCTTAAATAAATACTATTTATTTTTTATGATTTACTAGAAGACGTGGAACCTCAGACAGACAAGAAACCACAGGAAGAACTAGGACAATGGAAACTAGAAGTAGCTTTGTTAGGCAGACAAGGATTCCCAGCACCTCCAGCCCTCCCTGATCTCTGTCTCCCGCACGCTTCCTTACACCACCCTCTCCTATTACCATTGTGTATAAAGGCTGGTTCCGTTCTAGAGAAAGCCTGACTTTGTCCCAAATAATGTTCCTGGTATCTTTATTATCTGGAGTTACCTCCTGTATCTGTCTTCTAATTGTGATTGCTTTGATTTAAACCGATTTTAAAACCTGAGGGGGGCATTATGTGTTTATTGGAGAAACAGCAGGCTTTTCAAAAGTGCTGAACTCCTCCTTTATTGTTGGAGTTACACTGTATGATTTCTTTAACCCTCTGAGCTTTACCTCTACATTCCTGCTAAACTTTCAAGGTATGAGTAGATTTACTATACCTGTTATTTTTTCATGCAGATATTCCAGCAGTGACCTCACCTCCTAATTAAAAATTGTAATTTTTTTTATTTTATTAAATATTTTATCATCTCAGGATTATCATCCTAGCAACCTGAAGATGATAATGTATTTGTACAGCAATGTCTTTTCTTCATTACAAGCTAATGTATATTGAATAAGTTGGTGAGGTCATAATGGGATTCTAATTAGCATGGAATAACCTGTATAAACCAGCCTATAGTTATCAGGCTTGTCAGAGTTGCCACCTTGTTATACCAAAAGTCTCCAAAACCACATTATCTAGTATTATATTTCTATTTACTACATGTATGAACTACAGGTCCAATATGTGTTGGTTGGGATGACATGAGATGCCTGATAACACATTGGTTAAAATGGCCGATGTTGAAATCAAAGGCTTAAAACCTCTTTTCTGTTTGCCACAGAGGCGTCAGCGGGTAAGAAGGTCGGTAAGACCAGTGGCAGCAGCAGCATTCAGAGAAGCGTGGAGACAGGCATGGCGGTGGAGTATCCACGGGGAGGGTCAGCAATGAACCGGCAGGCCAGCAGAGAGTCAACCGATGGCAGCATGAACAGCTACAGCTCTGAGGGGAAGTATGTACACACTACTGGCCACAGCATACAAACATACTGTACATAGTAATAATCACCCCATCACAAGCTAGATGGAGGAATGTATGTCTAGCTGTTTTCTACAGTTTATGTTCATTCATTTAAATTCAACTTATTTAATTATAAATCACATCAGAATCATCTCAAGGCATTTGACATAGTAAGACCAAGACCATACAGAGTTAGAGAGAGAGAAGCCCAACAAATCCCCTTGATCAAGCAATAGGTGACAGTGAGGAGGGAAATTTCTCTTTAGCAGCCATCTGCCTCAACCAGTTGGGGTGAGTAGAAAGCAGGGAGAGAAAAGAAGAGCAAAAAGACAATAACAAGCAAACCAACTGCCTATTGAACCTGGACCATACAACCTCCTCTTATGATGAAGACCTGGATAAAGGGTAGAATGCACAAGAAGAGAGAGAGACGAGAGAAAGCCATTTATAGCAGAAACAGAAAACATGGAAATTCCAATAATTATAATTCTTATGCATATGAAGATCTTGTGTTATGATTAACAGGAAGTAAACAACAAGGGATAAGATTGGTTTGTCACCTTCCAGGAAAAAAGTTTGACACTCAACAATCTGTGTAACACAGATATGTGTGTTGTTGTCTCCATGCCCAGGCGTTGGTGGATTGGTGGATTTCCCCTTTAAGAAATAAATCATGCAGGCCTAAAAATGTCTTTAATAATGTCTGTAAAATGACTCACCAATACACTATCGTAATGATAGTTGGTAAATGTATTGTCTCAGAGGCAGGGAATCATTTTTGTCTGCCTGTGTCAGTCTGATCTTCTCAGGGATGCGGTTGGGTGCCGACAGTCAGTTCAGTGACTTCCTGGATGGTTTAGGCCCTGGTCAGCTGGTGGGCCGACAAACACTGGCAACACCTGCCATGGGTGAGTAACAGCTCCAATGTGTCATTAGCACATTTTATACAACCCTTTTAATATTCAGAAGGTTTTAATAAGTGTCTTCATACTTGACTAAATGTCTGTGTAATTTGTTTCCATATGTTCTATATTTCTTCAGGTGATGTCCAGATAGGTTTGATGGATAAGAAAGGCCAGCTGGAGGTGGAGGTGATCAGGGCACGAGGCCTTACCCCCAAACCAGGCTCCAAATCCCTCCCAGGTAACACACACTCATTCAGATATGAAAACCTTTGACTAAACAGAGGGAAGTCAGATTCATCCATTACTGAATTATGATATTCAAACTCAAACATCCCATCTCACTTTGTATCTCGTCTCTGCTTCCAACTGCCTGTGTGTCGTCACTCGTTCTGTCATTTTGTTGTCTCTTAACCCCAGCTCCCTACGTCAAGGTGTACCTGCTGGACAATGGAAATTGTAAAGCCAAAAAGAAAACCAAGATTGCACGAAAGACCCTGGAGCCACTCTACCAGCAGCACCTGCTCTTTGATGAGAGTCCCCAGGGCAAGGTGCTTCAGGTAATATTCTGTGTGTGGATCTTACTGTAGTTATTTCATCTCAAACAGACCAATAGTTTCTTACTTTGTAGTAAAATGTCCATAAAATGATTTTGATAGGGGGGTAATAGGATAAAATGTGGGTAATCTCCGAGCTGACTGACCTGGACATTTGTGTTCTCACATGCAGCTCACCCAGGTAAAGTCTAGAGACGTTCAGGAATCTGTGCATGTGTGAAAGCATCATAAGATTGGACTTGGTCTTGTCTCAAATGACCTTTGACTTGACTCACAAAGTCATGGACTCACCTCAGATGACTTGACTTAGACCTGTCTTAAATGTCTTAAAACTTAATTTCATCTTGGTTCATTTTAACTGACAATTAGACTCATCCTGACTTAGTGGAGACATAAACTGAACTTGGATCAAATTATTAGAGATTTAACTTTGTCTTCAGATGACCTGAGACTTGACTTGTGTCAGATGACTTGGTTAATCTTTGTCTTGAAATGTTACAGATTCAACTCATGTGGAATGACTCAACACTTCTGTAAGACTTGAGTCTAGGAGACCATGGCTGCTGCTAGATAAGAAGTGATTTGTTCCATGTTCACTTTAACCTATTTCTATCATTTCCCTCTGTAGGTGATAGTGTGGGGTGATTATGGACGATTGGACCACAAATGTTTCATGGGTGTAGCACAGATTTTATTAGAGGAGCTGGACCTCTCAAGCACGGTGATTGGCTGGTACAAACTGTTTCCGCCATCCTCATTGGTGGACCCTACATTAGCTCCGCTCACGCGGCTGGCGTCTCAGACATCATTGGACAGCTCAGGACCGCCGCCGGGTGTTAGGTCCTAGTGACCGCATGGCGACCACAAACCTCCCCAGTATCCCTTAAATTACAAAATAATGGACCACAGCTTTTGGACCACAACTGAGCGGAGGGCCTGGACCCACCCTGAGAATGACAACAAGAAGCCCTTTGCCAACCAATGAAAAGCCAGACGGAGAGACAGGGAATGAGAGAGAGAGAGAGAGGGAGAGACAGAACTAGCCAATCAAAGCTTAGCTGGAGTCTGACAATCATGTCTCACACCTTCCCTCTTCCTCCTCCTTACACATTTTTGTTTTTAAAGCTTTGCTTTCCTTGTTTCCTCCTCTGAGCTGCCACAGTGGAGGCTTCTATCCAGCAGTCCTCATTTCTCTCTGTTTACTGTTTTATTTTTTGAGTCTTTACTTTCTTGAGTGGCCCTAACCGAGCACCCGATCAAAGTGGAGTCCTCCACCCACTAACCCTCCAGCCAATCAGAGTAGAGCTTACTGCAAGGCCACAGGGACAAGTGGCGTAAAAACACAGAGGTTGGCTGTCGTTTTTCTACTGGTTGTTGCAGTTTGGCATGGTTTGCTAATGTTTGAGATGAGGGAGCATGCACGAGCACGTGCACATTCTTAGCTTTGCTACGAGATATAAAAGCAAGCACAAGAAAAGCTTGTCTCCTTTATTTAGACGGAGACAAAAAGTTTGTCTTCGTCTATACAAAGAGGAAAGAAAATAAAGGCCAAATTAACTCTTTGTTTTTTGTTCAGTTTGTTATTTTT
This sequence comes from Ctenopoma kingsleyae, assembly GCA_032353495.1. Taxonomy (NCBI): domain Eukaryota; kingdom Metazoa; phylum Chordata; class Actinopteri; order Anabantiformes; family Anabantidae; genus Ctenopoma; species Ctenopoma kingsleyae. The sequence goes on along the minus strand of JAUBNQ010000007.1, from coordinate 2,567,294 downwards.
TAAATAAATTTTTCTGTCTTTGTTTTGCCTAGAGTTCAGAATGGTACCATAAGGTGCAGACTCCCTCTATGTATGTATGTTTGGGGTTCGAGCGACAGTGCACCAAAGACCGTTGGTATAGGTCAGGTCACGATCGCCCGAACACCCTACGTCCAACCTTTACCCCGACACCCGTCTCTCCCCCTTCCTGACACCTCAAACTCCCCCCTTTAGGAGGGAGCAGCATGACTCGGGGATGCCCTGCCCCGGCCCCAAGCTGCATGCACGTTTCTTTTGTTCCGTTTGTTTCTTCTTTTTTTTTTTCCGTTCTCTACTTTTTTGTAAAATCAAAGATGAGACAAATTAACAAGCAATTCTCAAAAAAACAAAAACAGAAAAAAAGACTAGACTATGTGTGTTAGTTCCACATACTTTTAGGCCAGCTTGTATGTTGCATGTTCTTGTACAGTTTGCTTGTACTGAATATGAATACAAACCGAGAAAAGCCAAGCCATCCCCACCCCCTAACTGGACCAATAGGGGGGCGACCCAGGCCACGCCTACTACTCTGGGTCTAAATATCCATGTTAGGAAATCTTTGGAAAAAAAACTTTTTTGTTTCTGTTTTTCTTGGAACCCTTTCAACAGCAGTGCTGTTCTGCAGTACCGAGCATACTTGAGCCCCTGGCGTATTTCAGGATGTAGGTGTCTAAACTGTAGTTTACGACAGTCGGGGCTAGAGACAGAGATAGAGAATGTGTGTATAACAGCTAAATGTATATGAAATATCATTATGAGTTTGACAGAAATTATAAAGATATAGATATATGAATACAAAAAGAGTGTATTTGACTGCACACCCGTCACCAACACATACAGACACACACACAGACATACACACCTTGTACATACAATCAGGACGAGCAGCTTGAACTTAAGTTACGAACAAACTTCAACTTGGCTGACTGACACACAAACATTCCTGGTGTTGTTGAGGGGAATTTGCGTCCTGCCGATGTGTTCAAGCTGCTGAGCGGCACCGAGCCACAAGGAGGCGCTAATAGGCCTTTACTTTTCTCCCAGTTGCAGATAAAATCAGCAGAACCAATTGGAACAAAGTCTCCTTAAATCCCTTCCCCCTTGTTTATTAATATTGGTTTGGACTGGACTTCTAAAGCCAATGAGAAATGTGTTTTTGCAGACATATTTTGCAGATGTTTTTGTTGAAACCCTTGGCGTGTGGTCGACTGCCCTTTCCTTTGTCAGTATTACTTCAGGAATACTGATTGTTTACAGCCCATGGCTCCCAACTCCCAAACCATGATTCTAGATGAAAGATGAAGTATTCACTGCAACAGTTCTTGTTTGTATAACAGATGTGGCTCTACTGACGTGTATGTTTTATATTCAAGAGTTCATTTTTATTATTTACAAATAAAATACTGTGTGGAAGAAGATTGTGACTTTTTTAAGCAGAGTGGTCTCAATTTATTGTAAAGCAGGTGACTCCAGAACTTCCTATGTAACACGGTGAATGTGATTCTTTTTACACTGGTGCACAATCATACTCATACTCTACACCGCTCATCCAGCAGGGGGCAGCAGTGTAGCTGGAAAAGCTGTGCAGCTTGTATATTATATGTATTGTATAAAACCTTTATTTAAAAAGATACAATAGTGATTTTCCAGCTGTTTCTTGGACTCACACACGTTATGACTGAAGGTAAGTGATAACCTACAGTGGACAAAGTGTTTCTTGACTTTCTTGTGCACGGCGAACACCTGAAGGAGCAGGTGAAGCGTTCATGTGCACACGTACATGAGAGCACCATCTTCAACTGGGAAGTGGAGCTCGAAGAACAATGATTAGAAATCAGAACGAAAACACAAAAGAAAGGAATATGTTAGTGAAACGTACTAAATATGTCTGTGAAGGCTCACTGAAAGGGCTTTTTGTTCTAAAGAACCCAGAATATACACAGTCCAACATCAGCTTTATTTTCCCTGAGAGGAAACTATTTCTGCAGCCAGTTGAACATGACATGTAAACATAAAGACATACATAAAACTTGTAACATAAACATGTAAAACACCACACAACACACATAAGGTGCAATGTACTTTGAGGGAATAATAAGGTATAATACAGAAGCTGAGGTGGCCTCCAACGGCACCGTTGGTAGAACTACACAAAGTCAATAATCAAGTAGAAGTGCCAGCCTTAAAAAAATACTCCACCAAATACCACTTCAAGTTGAAGAACTAAGTTCACACTCTAAAATGTATTTCAAGTGCAAAAGTACTTTGTTCAACAAACTTTAAAAAATGAAAACGATGGCAATGAAAATGTATACAGCAGTAATTAATGGAATAAGGTCAAAGAATTCTGTTACCTAGCAACTGGTATATAATAAAACATCACAGCATATTTTAACCACTTTATGTACTGACAATACACCACCATTTGTTAGTTGATCATATTTTTTTATTAATAATCAATGTTCAAAAAGTAAAAACCAAAACTGAAAACAAGTAAAATACAGGTAGCTCAAAAGTGTAATTAAGTATAGTAGCTGAGTATGAACACATACAGATGAAGAAATCAAACATCAGGCCTTTGCTATATGACATTATGTGTTTGTGTGTATCCACATGGTTTCATGGTTATATTCAAATTCAGCCCTGAAGCTTAGTCCTCGCAGAGCTGGATGATAACTGATCATCTTTATAGAGCGTGCGCTGCCTGAAGGCCTCTGCGCTTAGAAGCGTCTCAGTGAGCAATGCAGGTGTGACTTGTTTTACTGAGGTTCTCCCCAAACGTAACCAGGGCAACAAGCTAAATGACACGTTCACCACCGGACGGAGATGATTTTAGCTCGTGTCAAAGGTGACAGTCAGTAGACTCACTGTCCTTTGTGTGATGACCAACACAACACGTGTTCAACATTATCCTCACACAGGTTCATATCTTTAATACCTTCTTTGTTTTTTACAGTTCCCTTTATTTCATGTCATTTTTTAAATGATGTATAAACTGAACTTTTCCAAAAATGCATTTAATATCAGACCTATAAAAGGCTGAAAATATATAATATTATATTGATTTACACTTTTACACTGATGCTCATACTGGCTTTTTAAAAATAAATATGATATATGAACAAGATTTTCCCAAACCTCACTGTATATTCCAGTGATTTTCAAACTGACTTGTCCACAGCAACATTGGGAAACATTCAAATAGTCACATTTAATGACTGAAATGTCACAAAGCAACTTTCACGGGCAAAACTGTATAATGATGCCCCAAACGTTTTCCAAAATACTAAATCACTCCTAAATCCATTGTTTGGAGAGGTTTAAACCTGATGGTTCAGTTTTCATTTGCAGTGGAACCTACAGAAAATCACTTTGACACATTCCTGTAGTCTGACAGTGTGTGTGGTCATTTTATACACACACACACACACACACAAACACAAACACACACTGGTGTTACTGTTTACTTGCCTGACTGTCTCCAGCTCATATAGACACTTGAAAAGAGAGATCACATAAATCACGTTTTAACCTGTTCATTACGTTTCTCAGAACCATTTAAAAAATTAATATCAAGGTTTTCATATGCACCTGCACTCAACCTCAGATCCTGGACTCCACATTCAAATCTGGATTTTGCTTTCAGGATCCCCTAAACGGTCCCCTGGACAGTTCCAGCTGGGCCTGGTTCACAATCAGCAGTGCATGGGTGGAGGAAGAGCTCAAATGAGTCTGACTCTGACTCTGAAGGTCAGAGAAACTGTTGCATAAAGACACGTTATAATATGGATTTGCACGTTATTATTTTGAAAATGAAGCCCCAGAATAAAATATAAAATATAAACCCTAAATTAAGCAGAATATGGTCACTTTAAACCAGCTTTTCTTTGTGCAGCCTTTTTTTCAACCTTATTATTTGCTTTGTCAGAATCACTTCTGCTTCTCTTCAGATTTTCACCTTTATATATGAATGTTTTTCATCAATTAATCACATGTAACTTTATTTTGAAAAGTGCTAAAGGTTATAATTAGCGGGAGGTGTTTCCTGTTTCTCCTTCATCCTAAAATATGACGTTAATATTAAATGTTTTACTCCAGTGAAGACAGAAAAATTCATCTTGTGCTGTTTGTCGTGAATGCAAACAAACAAACGTCTTGTTTACAGCTGATCACTGATCAACTAATCAATTCATTGATCACTCATCTGAAATCCAGCTTTAGGAGTGAGCTGCTAGTTGAGTGGGGTCTTCCAGGAGGGGGGGCCGCTGGTTGACATGCACCATGACACAGGGCGTCATGTCACATTACATTTGTTACGTCGCCCCCCCTCTCCACCTCCCAGCCTCACCACACCCCCCTGTTCGGCTGCGTTGCGGCGCATCAGAGCCCATTAGAAAGTCGCTGCTGTGATAGCAGGCATTACCACGGTGCCCATAGCCCCCCCCCAAAACACCCACCCAACTCGGCCCCTCACCGCCGCTTAATCTAATTAGATAACGGGCCCCTGGCTTCTGGAATGGGGTTGGGAGAAGGAGTGTGGGGGGTAGACTTCTCCTATTGATGTTCATTAAAAATACATGATTTATCACTGAACTCTACGAGGAGTGGACCCCCTCCCTTACATACACAAAAAGATTTACTCGATGCAACTAATAACAATAAAAATAATAATGTTACCTGGCCGTATGATGAAGGGCGGGGGGGGGGGGGGCTGCAGGGCTGAGCATAAACATGTAAGTATAAGCACCTGTTTTATTCCAGTAAATAGACGGCATCCAGCGCATGTGTCTGGATGGTTTTCGTTTCATATTTTGAACCTTAAACGCCACAAATTTATCCGAAGCCAAATAAGCTACTGTCTCAGCACTCAGTTCATGACATTAGGTTTTTAATCCTCTCCATTCCACAGTGTTGTTTTTTTGTTCTGTATCCATCAAACTCTTCTTGTTTCTCATCTGAATTTCTGTGTATTTATTTTTTTAGCGTTCAGACACAATCCCGTCACATTCACTGTCCTCTTCCATCTTGTTTTTTCTTTTACAATTTGAATCTTGATTTTAATGTTCCGGGCCCTCTCGGCTGCAGGAGGGCTCTTAACCTGACAATCTTCGGACACTAGAGGGAGCTAGAGTCCGTGTTTGGAGATGCGAGGCCCCAGGCGCCTCAAACAGAAGCAGCGCAGCTTTGGGTTGTGATGGGGCTTGAAAGTGTCTGGTAAGTTGTGTTTTGTGTCTCAAACGTTTTTAAAAAAATCACTGCTCAGTTACTGAGGATCAATGATGCGTTCACGTACATGCGACCATCACCATCGTCGCGTCGTTTGCTTTTATACAGCTCCTCTCAGAACAGACAAAAAAGCTCAACTGTCCCAAGTGGAGAGCCCACCCTGCCCCCCCCCCCCCGTCATTCATCTTTATAACTTCCTGTTCAGTGTAAAATTAACAACGGCGGCCATAAGCACGCTCGTGCATTACAGGCAGACGGGTGTGGATTGTGTGGTGGTGGTGATGGTGTGTGTGTGTGTGTGTGTGTGTGTGTGTGTGTGTGTGGTGGTGGTGGTGGGGGGGGGGATTGGGGTTGGAAGGCTGAAAGAGAGGTATCTGCACGTTACAGAGACGGGGCCTTGCTGCAATCTGCAGCGGAGGTTTGTGGTCTGGGGCCCCTCCAGGGGTCCTCCGATGAATTTCGAATTGGTCCCAGTGCAACAAAATGCAATTTTACACTCCCGTCAGTCACTTAAGGTTGAGATCCCTGCGAGATTCAGACAGTGCAGACGTGAACAATTCCCACGGCGTGTTCTGAAGTGCTCATCCAGCTGTCTGCCTCCACAAAGTTATGGCGCTCCTCTTTCTTTTGGATTTTACTGGAGCGCTCTCTGACCGACTTGAAACTCATCAGTCATATCGGTGCCACACATCTTACAAAGAAAGGAAAGGGGGAATTTGAGGGGTGGAGGGATGAGAAGGAGGGGTGGGTCTGATAATTTGGTCTATAGCCGTGTAATCCCGCCTGATTTCATCTAATACCACCGGCCCGACGCGACGGCGTGCGCGCACATCTCCCAGTGTGATAATGGCGCGTTGTGAAATCCAGCCCGCTCCAGTTATTGTAAAGCTTTTTGTAGTGGTGGTGTACAGTGTTATCTGTTTGGACAGTGTGTGTGTGTGTGTGTGTTTTTGGGGGGTGGGGTGGGGGGGCACCAGAGCCTATAATACCTCCACAAAAATCCAGGGACTAGATTTAACGGGGATTTGAAGCTAATTCACAACGGAAATAAACACGTGAAAACCGAAAACGTAGAAGGGTAAATTTATTGGACCACATTTCCTTGTTTTACTTTTGTTATTTTATCCACAGAACATTAAGTAATCGTTCAATGATGGCTGCTGCCGAAAAACGTAACAAACAGGTGCACAGTAGTTGAGTTTATAGGCCTAACAATAAATAATAAATTTACTGGCAACAGTGCTACCACACTGAATCCCATTATTTATTAAATTAGCTAAAATTGAAATGAATTCTGGTTCAGGCAGGTTCAGCGCTGTAAATGTAGCTGAATCGATTTAAAATGCCTCTTTTATATCTTTAAATCTAAACTACTGGTGCGCGTTAAATTACGTGTTAATTCAATAGTCACATAAAAGAGCAGAATTTATTTTGCAGCTGATTTTTGTCAGTGGATGTTTTTGCTTCTTTTGATGACAGACTGGAGATGAAATTTTACACAAACTGTTAGGCCCAATCCACCATAGTTTGGACATATAACCTTTTAATTTTGACCTTGTACATAACGCCGTTAATTTCAGTTTACGCGGCGCGTCTTTACGCACGAATTTGTGGGATTCTAACAAAAGCAGCTGCTGGATTGACAGAGAGGGAGGGGGGAATAAAGGTATGAAGAGGATCCTAGCAAAAGGGAGGGGGTCTGATTTATCTCAGGAGCCCTCCCTCCCCCGCCGGGTCATTTTCATATATTGAAATGTGCTCCCCAGTCAGTCAATTTCCCTGGAGCCGTCGTGCGTGCAGAGAAAGCGCGCATGTGACCACCGCTGGTCTGACGCGCTGTGGTCCCTGCGCTCCTTACAAAGCCTACATTCTCCCCGTTTTACGAACCATCCACTCAGAGAATATATGTGCTATATAAACTGATGAAAGTTAAATAAAAGTGCTGAATAGGACAGATAAAGTTAACTATGGGCAGAGCGTGGCCTATTTATGGAACACAACATATAGGCTACTGCTATTTTATACACACACACACACACACACACACACACACACACACACACACACACACCTGAGTGCGGCCTGTGGCTCCCAAATGTA
>JAUBNQ010000007.1:2488741-2522910 GCA_032353495.1 Ctenopoma kingsleyae | reverse complement strand
TCAAATGTCTGAAAACCTTCCCAAATACACACGAGACCCATTTGAAGTTGAAGCCTCATCTGAAGAGAAAGGAAGGGAGGAAAAAAAAAATCGTGAATTCTTGTGTTTGTGCTGCAGCTTAAACTGTATCTCTCCAAGGTCGGGCAGGGAGACGGTGGGAGGCTGTTTGTGTTAAAAGCAGGATGGCTTGTATTTCCTATCCTTTCTCCTCCTCTTTCTCTCTTACACCACAAGCAAGTACTATCCAGGAAAAAAAATGGCTTTTTATCGCTGATGGCTAATAGTCATAAATTTGTATTAAATATGTCCTGTATCGATTGGCCTTGCTGGACGAATACAATTAAAGAGACAGCGCTGAGTGCTTCCCACCTGGGAGGGGAAGATGGTGGGATTAAAAGAGGAAGGAAAACAAAGGGAAAGTGGGAGGGATGGATGGACTGACGGGCGAAAGGGGTTTTTTGGCAGCACTGTTGCTTCTTTGGTCAAGTTGGCGTGTTGAGTGAAGTGTGTGGGCGGTTAGGGTGTGTGTGTGCACGTATGTGTGTCATGCTCTTATTTTTTTCCTTTATACCCTTCCTTGATTTCCAAGATTCTTCCTCTTCTCTCCTTCTACTTTCTGTCTTGGTTGCCAAGTCATTGGGAAGAGAAGACAGGCACAGAATGAGGTGCAGGAAGAGAGAAAAATGGAATGTGGGAAGGAAAAAGAGGGATTGAGCGACAGAAACGAGAAAAAGGATACAGAGAGAGAGAGAGAGGATAGCCACCTGTATGCAGTGTTGATGGACAGATGGAGGGATGAAACCAACTGGGCGGGGGAGGGATTAGATGAAGAGATGAAGCAAGGCGTTGTGTTTATGTGTGTGTGCACATGTGAGTGTATGTGAGGGCCTCTGGCCAGCTGAGGTGTTTGCTCGGCTCAGAGTGATCTCCCACTGTGGTCACTGCAAGACACACACACACACACACACACACACACACAAACTGATGACTGAATTGTGCTGCTTGGCAGCTGTTGCAGGTCCCTGCAGATCACTCAATATCAGACTAGCTTTTGTGCATATGTGTGTGTGTGTGTGTGTGTGTGTCTTCAGTGACCACCAGCCTCTTGCTTGTGCCACTAGAGAAAATCTGCTTCCTCTCAGTGTGTGTTCTCCATTCCTCCGGGAATTAAGAGCGCTCCCAGGAAAAAAGAAATAAAGCAAGTACTTTGAGACATGACATTAACTAGGAGTGGACTCTGCAAAATCATTTTCCAGATTTAAACATTCCATTTATTTCTCTGTTAAATGTAAAATGTAAAATGAAGTGTTCAGTCACAGCTTTTTCTGTTGCTCTCAGACACTCACTTGTCATGTTACAATCAGTAAGTGGACTTTAAATTAAGGTTTTTGTGTCATTAAAGTTTTCAAGTTCAAGAGTGAAGTTCACCACTCAGCTGAATATGTAGCTTGTTGATGCTTTAATGGTGGCTTAAGCAGTGACATCAGTATTCTTATACTATTGTAATGCAACTGCAAATCTGCCAAAATATGATTGACTTCCCTACAAGAAGGAAATCATGCTTGTTGTTAAAGCTACAATATGTAACTTAAGCTAGGACTGGCATGAGAATAAACCCACTCTGCTCCTTCAGCCATTAGTAAATTTAAATAAATGCTGCAAAGCTTTCTAAATAAAGCAGAAATCATTGAAATGCTGTGATTGGTTTAAAGGGCGAGCCTTGCTCAGAAGCTTTTTCTGCATGGCTGCTGATGAGCCTGACTTCAAAGGAGGGTTTGACAACACCTCGTCAAGATACATTTTGTAAAGCAATTCCAAAAAAAAAGTAAAGAAAAAAACTTAAATTTACACATTGCAGCTTTAAGTTGCATAGAAATGTATTTTTGTAGAGACACAGTTGCTTAACAATATGACATAACAACACTGACTCGCACTGGTTTGAAGACTTTGAAAGTTTCAAGGCCAGGTGTCTGATACTGAGTTGTTCCATTGTGATTGTTTCTGTTGGACTCATTCCTTCATTCGGTTAATCCGACTGTGACACTTTTAGTCCCCGCCAAAAACTGCAGCACTACCAATTATAGTGATGATTTGGTTGGTTTAACTAAAAACAGCACTGCATTGATGGATGCGTGTTGCTTCGGCAACCAACGGAGTGATGTGAGAAGGTTGCAGATCCTGTCACTCAAACCAGTCTTGTGCACTGTCAAGATTTTAACTGTCCAACACAGAGGCTGCTGGATGAAGTCCCCTCAGAAGCTGAACCAGGTTCAGCTTCTTCACATTATGCAGTGTTTTGTTAGCTGGGGCCTTTTGTGGTGGTCAGTGAAATTAATAAAAGTGTGTTATTATCTACATGTATATCAACCATGCTTGAGACATTATTAGTGGCACATATACTTTGCAAAAAAAACGTTATAGTCAAAAAACCTTAGTAGTTACAGTTGAAAACTAAGCATAGTCTTCAGTTAAAGCACATGATGTACTGTATGTTAGAGATGAGTTTGAAAAAGGATGCAATCAATGATGCAGTTGTGTGAGCCCTGCAGCGACAGTTACTTCAAAACCAACCTGAAATGACAATGTGTGAAATCTGATTACGTCACCAATCTGCAACAGATTAGGATCTGAAAGAAAGTTTCTGCAGGTTCGGGTTCCAGATAGAAGCCCACAAGCTGAGTCATTCAGTATTGTGTGTGCGTGCGTGTGTGTGTGTGTGTGAGGACCAAGTTTCTTCTTTCAGACCTTAGTCTCTCTCTCTCTCTCTGCTCACATAAGTGCTGTAATTTGGATGCTCTGTAATTTCACCATCGTGGTTAAGGGTTAAGTGGAGGCTGTCCCTGCCATCATGAGTACCGGCCTTCCAAATGGACACACAAGCTGACTCATAACACACATGCACACACATTGGATCACTGCTACAGTGCGCTTGGATGCTCTTATAAAGGCTTGTCCATTTAATTACATTTATAAACACAGTTTAAGGGCCTGGGCTGTGCTATTAGAACAGACTTTATGAGATACATTGTTGTGTGTGTGTGTGATTATGTGAGTGTGTGTATATTCATCACATGGATGCAATGAGTGGTTGGATGGACATATCCTCACACACCAGTAGATTCTTGGTGAGAGAGTTGCAGATAGCACAGTCTGTAGCCTAGCAGGGACTCCACATACACAGACAGAAGATATTGATGTATACCCCCCTCACACACACACACACACACACACACACATACAGAGGGACAGACTGTATTGATATTTTCACTCATCGGCCTGAAGTGTATGACTGTTCAGGCAGAATCGCACAAGTACACACATTCTCACACACATCCATGCACACGCAGCATGTTATCAGACAGGCTCAATAAGCCATTGTTGATTTTTGGTCATTCAAAAGGTGTCTAAGGTGTCTAATGGAGGCTTCTATTTTCAAAAGTCATTTGGAATTATTTTAGGCACAACTAATACAAAATAGGTTTTACCTGTGACTGGATGTTGATTGTCACCTTAATATTCAGTACCTATAAATCAGACAGTTTCAATGTAATCCAAATTTCTGAATATGCTATATTTACCCTCACTCAGTTATAATATGCACAACAGAAATATGAAAAAATGACAAGGTTTATATTATAATATAAACCTTGTCAAGATTTTAACTGTCCAACACAAAGGCTGCTGGATGAAATCCCCTCAGAAGCTGAACCAGGTTCAGCTTCTTCACATTATGCAGTGTTTTGTTAGCTGGCAAGGTTTATATTATAATATAAACCTTGTCAGTGAAAATTCTCAGTCATCCAGGTTTTCTGGAAGTTGAGTCATGACAGTTGGACTTCTTTCTTGTTAGGTCAAAATGTTTCAGTACTAGTGTAAACCTTCTGGCATGTAAACACTTTATCATCTTTGATTTAAGTCAGAACATAGTTGACGATGATAACAAACCATACAATGATGATGAAACAAGATAGAGTGAAAGTGTAATGCAGGCACAGGTGGTTGAAATGATAAATATAACACTCTTATCTTCCATCAAGATGAGTGATAAGGACAGCAGAGAGAGGTAAATGGAGCTATGTCCAAGGAGACAAGCTCATCACAAGACTATAAGCATATATGATGATCAATGGAGATGATCACAAGCCTGGATCGATGCAGTAATGCAAACAAGGAAATGAAAAACCAGGTTCATTCTGTGTTCCAAGTAAACATCATAATCACATTACCATCAAAACAAAACTGCTGATGGACATATTAGCAAGCATTCAAGCAAACTCAATGATTTTTTGTAGGTAGATGCAGTAACTCTGTAATAGCTAAGAAAAAAAAATCAAGATTCATAAATACATCTTTCAGTTCATGCTGTACCCTAAGAGTTCAGTATGCTTCAAACGAGCTAGAATGTATCCAAGAAGCAGTACAAGAATGTCTAAAGGCGAAAATGCTTGTACCTGTTCTGAATGGTCATACTCAAAGACGAGATAAAAAGCTTGCATCATATATTTCTCATCAAGAACTCTTTGTCTTTTGAGCATATTTGTAGTCAGTACAACTGGGGATAGAATGGGAGAAAGCAAAGTTCAACCCCTGCCTGCTTTCAAAGTCACTGCATAAAACGGGCATGTTTGCTAGATTACCTTTGTCAGAAAGTTGAAAAAAAATCTGGAATGCATTCCCCAGGAATCTGCTGTTGAGAAGCTGGTTACATCTTTTGAAGCATGGTGATGCCTTCATGTTCTGACACTGTTCCCTCATGATGCCGCCTAATATCGTCATCTGATGACCAAGAGTGTTTTCCTGAAGAGGTCAATGGCCTCCCCAGCCAGTGGATACAAACACTGCTGAACATTTATGACATACAGAGATCATGTAGAGCCATTTCATCTTTTGGGAAGTAAGACAGATGCCCTTTCTTATTCATGCATTCTAAGGTAGTTTCTGTAGTTTCCCTTTAATGAATACACAACTATTCTTTGCATCAAGATGGACATCCTTACTTGCAGCATGCTGTTTGAGGAAGTTGCTTTGATCTAGCTGCTGACTCATAGCCAGTAATAGAAGCTGATTTCCTTCCAAGCAGAGCACTGTCTCTTTTGCGCAATTGCAGTCATGTTGTTATTTGACTGCGCTGCTACCCTCAGTCAGCGGACAGGACACCAGCTGCCACTCTTTCCATTCCAATTGTTTGCAGTCCAGTTAAGAAGAAAGCTTGTGCATGGACAGGAAAAATAATAGGGGGCGAGGATAGTGGCGATGCTTCTGTCTGGACCACACTGGAAGTTGATTGAGAATTTAGCCCAGTATGACAGTTTGTGATACCAAAATAGACAATTACAGTTGAATAGGATGCCAACTTAAGTGTTCAAGAATGTTGTTGGTGTCCCGGCTCTCATAACAACCTTGTTTTTGAAGTTGACCACCATGTGTTTTTGAGTTTAACCAACAGGGTTTTGAAATGGCTTCATATGCGAGCCAGAGGGTCACTGAATTTTCCCTGCTAGAATAAGAACAAGCAGTTCTGAAATTAAAACATGAAAAGAGCCATAATTAGGGCAACATGATTTTCATATAACAACAATGATATGGTTAAGTTTTTTTTGGGGGGGGCAGTATAACTGGCTTTTGGAATAGAAACAGAAAGCCACAAGTGTTGCACTTTAGTGGGTGATGATGGTGCGAGGCCGGAGGGAGGTAGGCGAGGAGCATGGATAATGTCTGTGCTCGGTAGAAACCATTTGAAAATCATTTTTATAGGATGGTTTGCTTGCAGAGTCATGAAAGAGTTTTTATTTAGGTATGTCAGTGCATTAGTTACAGTACAAATGCATAGGGGGATTCATGAGTGTTGAGAGAATATAGATATAAGATATTCATATGCCACAGATTGCTCATCTGTCAATTGCTGGTAATTTGACAGTAGTTCAGTTTTGTGACAAGACAGAAAAAGAAAAAAAAATGCTGATATTGTCTTTTTAATAATAATAATAATGACATACTTTATTGATCCTCTTGGGGAAATTGTTGTTGGACAGGTGCACACATATGATGGTGCTACTACCAGGTTTAGTGTCTTAATTAGAGATGTAGCCATGAGAAACCGGAAATCAAACCACCAATCTTGGCGTTTGTAGACAAGTGGCCTACCAACTGGCTCACAGTCCCTCCAATATGGTAGTTCATTTGACATTTTATATATAATTCTCCACACATCCTAACAAAGTGAAGAGCAATAACAATGAAAAGCTATTGCAAAATGCCCAGGTATCCCTATAAGCTAAAGCAGGAGGTGATCAGGGGTGAGCGCCGATGCCTAGATGTAAATATAAGCAGTAGATCCTGAAAGCCTGAGGCTCAGATAGAAATCCCAAATTGTATTAGGGGACATTGTCCCTCATTCCCAGTATGCGTACCTAATCCTGTTTCAGCGATGTTCCATTACCTCAATTACTATCATCTCACCCAGAGGTGGACTCAGCCAAGGACACCTCCGGATAGCCACCGATGGGTGGAAAGAGAGGGGGAGAGGATGGAAGAGGAGGAGGGGAAGAGGGGAGGAAGGACTGTAAAGGAGAGAGTTCTATATGGTACAGAAAATGAAGGATGGAAGAGAATAGAAAGGAAATAACATGAGATAGTAGGGAGAAATAAGAGATAGAGGGAAGGAGGATGTAGAGAGGAATTATCATAAGACAGATCTGATGGATAAAATTCACATCAGACCAGTAAAATAGTGGTCAGTCTGTCCTACAGTATTTGGTAGCCAAGACCTGGCATCCATTTTCATTTCCCAGCTGGTCAGAGAGGGATGCAATGATGGCGGTCCAGCTAATTTATAGGACAGAATGACTGAGGGTGAGGAACAGACAGTTTTGTACACTGGCATTCTGAAATAGATTGAAGAATTTTGTAATGTAATGTAATGTGTTGTTCATCTTACATGTGCACCTTTAGTATCTCTGTATGCAGACAACGACCCAAAACATATTTGTGGACTCTTGCGGACCATCATGTGTCCTTGCAGCAACCTCACGCTAATGTGACGAAGAGTACGTTTTTATCATTGAACATTTAAAACAAATAAACAAAACAGGTTTTGTATCACTTGAGCTGTTATGTAGAAATTTCACTACGAGACATTTCAGTTTTCACACACAGTACAGCATGTCTACCTCAGTATCATGCAATGGCTTCTTTTTTTTTCTAGCTGCTTGGACAGCTACTGGATCAGAGTATTACACATCCTTTTGAGAGGGTTGGATAGTGCCAGGGGAAGACACGCACACATACACACACAAAAGGAGTCGTGAAACATGAGCCAAGCTGCCTTACTGCCTCCCTCTCCCATCTAGCACAACATAAGTGTGCAGGCAATGCCCTTGGCTTAATAGGGCTTAATGCCTGCACTTGTCACTGTAGCATGGCTGGTATTGAGTGTTAGGACGTTTCTGAAACTGTGTATGTGTGGGTGTGTTCTCTAGAGTCTCACTAGTGGCTGTATGGCTTTGACATTTACCCCAGGTAAAGAACCGGATGCTATTATTTACCCCCATTCCCCCAGCCCTTTCTTTTTCTTCCCTTTCCTCGTTCTCTCTCTCGGTTGCTGCTGTCTCCAAACTTGGAGAAGTTTCAGCAGGAATTTGTCACCTCTATCCTAACTTAAACAGGAGGGATTGCAAGTCCTATCCCTTTCTTTTCCCCTTCTCTCACTCACTCTATCTATCTTCATATCCCATTCTCCATTCCGCTTTCTCACTTCATTTTTCTGCCTCAGAGTGGTGGAGAGTTTGCCTAATGAAGTGGCTGATGGGAGTATATTACAGAGAGACAGAGTGGAGCAGTCGCCTACTCTAAAATCCATTAACCTTACAGTTTCAATCAGGTGCAGACAAGTCTGAGCTATGAGTCAAAAAGGAACATATTAGCTTAAGAGTTACACCATTGTGCCTTGCACTTGTTTTTCCTCAATATTTTGCTCATCTTTAGCTGAAAACACAAAGCTCTTTTTCTTTTGTATTTTGTACCGTCACATTTATCTGTAAGTCACAAGCATCATTTTCACCAATTATCAGTATTGTGCTGCTTTATTCGGATGTAGCTGAATCAGGTCCTGAGCACATGCAGTCAGTCTTCTTACCCTATGTGTCTATGTATTTTAAAAACCCTGCAGTGCCTAATATTATACACATACTGACAAGACAGAAATGCAAATATTCCAGAAAAGCATTAAAGAACGTTTTGGGTAGCAGACATACATTATGCTATTCATTTTCTTTTCTATCTTAGACACCCCAGTCCTAGAGAAAGTAATTTCTGGAAGATGTTGGGAGGTGGGGTGTGAATTAATTCACTACTGTCCCTGAACACCTCACACATAAAGCTTCAGCAAAGTTGACAAGCTGATCATGCTACACTTTCTATGTAAACATTGTGGTACTTTGTTAACGTAAAGGCAGCACACAATGATGCTTATGTCAAGAATAGGAAATATTTGATTTCTGGAATATTTCTGGGAGAAGTGCCCACTAACCTGTTAATACATTTTTTCTTTTTAAGAAGATTCTTTATTTGTCACAAACATAGTTATAGAGTGTACAACACACAGTGAAATGTACCTTCTGCATTTAACCCATCCCCCTGGAGGGAGCAGTGGGCAGCCACAGACGGCGCCCGGGGAGCTAGTGCTGAGTGTCTTGCTCAAGGACACACCTGGTATGGGGGATGGGCTGGGAGTTGGGGCTGGGATTCAATCCTGCCACCTTCTGCATCCCAGTCTGATGCTTATCCCATTGAGCTACCAGGCCGCCCAGATGATAGGGGCTCTTGAGAGTCTCTGTAATTAGTTTGGATACAAAAATAAACTATAAACTATTTATTCAGGAAACTGTACTAATGATATACTTTGATTTACCTGGGCATCTTCTGTGGTCAGTTACTTCACTATGATGTCCCTGATAGGAATTTCTTAAGGTGCAGTTGTGTTTAAAATGCTGGAGCGACTGCCTCAATTTCCAAACTATCATTTTGATTTTCAATAGATGTCATGACATTCTGCACTTCTATTGAAATACAATGTGAGACTGGCAGTGTCCAAATCAAAAGCGGGGAATTATTGCATAATAAAAAAATACTCATATTGTATGGGAAATAATTTTTTTTGATGTTTTAGTTTGTACAAGAATGTAGAAACTGGACTGTCACCTTAGTGAGAAAGACAAAACTACAGTTTCCTTTATTTAGCAAAATAAAGACATCACACATCTGGTCAACTGGAGCAAAAAAAGTGCCTCTAAGCTGGATGAATGTTCACAAATATAATGTGGAACAAATGGAAAACCTATCTCCATATTCAGTGTTCAGCAGTGAAGTGTATCAACCATAGGGAAAAAAAAGATGAATAAATAAATAAAGCCTCCATGGTCCTGATAATGCAAATGATATTCACAGGTTAGATCCGTTGCAGGTGGCCACAATTAGTGGTAATTTGTGCTGATTTTAATGATCCATAATTTAGCTGGCTTTCCAAACTGTTGGTCATGTGGGATAAGTGTGTTTGTGTGTATGGCAGAAGAAAAAGAGACAGAGTGAGAATAATGAAAAAAAAGAAGGAAAATGAAGGAAATGGAAGAATGAGACAGGATGCTCGTCTACAGACGCACACACTTAACACAGTTGCGTGTCTAGTTTTCCACAACATGCCATTCTTTGACACTTCAGTATAA
Organism: Ctenopoma kingsleyae; assembly: GCA_032353495.1. NCBI lineage: Eukaryota > Metazoa > Chordata > Actinopteri > Anabantiformes > Anabantidae > Ctenopoma > Ctenopoma kingsleyae. The sequence continues at coordinate 2,513,191 of JAUBNQ010000007.1, read as the reverse complement.
TCTTTGTGAATAAAAATGTGTCTTTTGTCAACTCAAATGACTATTTGTGGTTATGTATGCTGCGCGTTTAAGTTCTAGTGTGTGAGGAAAATTACATCTCGTATACATGAGCACACACTCACAAATGTTCCCTTTCCAAATATGTGTAGAAGCAGTTTTTTTCACTATAACCTCTTTGACTCTCTCTTTTTGGGTATTGCAGGTAAATTGCAGTGTGTCGTTGCATAAAAGCTGCCATGCAAACCGTGACATCCTTTTAGTATCATTGGTAATTTGTCATTCTGTCAGTAATTAGCTGCTGATATGTCCAAATTTTATGTATTTTTGCAACCCACCTTACCTGTTTACATATTAATGCAATGCTTTGTAATTTATTGTTCATGACACTTTACAGCAAAATAGCTTTTTAGCATCTCTGGCATTAGAGATAATTAGCATCAATATTACGACCCCTAGAATGACACCTGTTTATTTGCTTTTGCAACAATATTACAGTTTGTTTCAGTTTATTATGTATTGCAACTTTTGACATTTTTGTATGTTGATGTAATTGTTGCAGTTGTTATTGAGTAAACAGCCATATTTCTACCCACACAATTTGCATTTGGATTTGGAATTTGAAAGATAAAGTGTTTAAATGATTTGTTTTTGCGAAAAACTGAATATGCATACAGTGATAAAATGAGAATGGATTTTGCAAATACAGTTTTTCCTCAGCTCTTATTTTTTTTCCTTTAATAGTTTTGTTGTTCATATAGAGTCACAAAAACACAGTAAGGCCTTAACTTCTGACCTATGTTTAGTTGCATTATTAATGGTAATAGTGACATAAAATTTCGCAACTGTTATCATGTATATCTCCGTTAGATTTATCCACTTATGTGCTAGTGTGTGGATCTTTGTAAATGCTCCTACACTGCATTGTGCTTAGCAGTGGAAGGCTCTGAATGGCAGCGACAGGGGGTTCATTTGTCATCTAATCTTGTAAACGAACTGATGGCCATCCGTTTGGACCCCTAATGAGATTACACATGCATTGCGGGTCCCACCACAGGTCATCATCGCTGAGGCCATTCAAAGGCAATTATTGTTTTAAATGTTCTGCTCGCCACCATGTGAAAGTGACTTTATGCGGTTGACTGAGAGAGAGAAGCTTTTGAGGCAGGCTTAAGGGGTTACTTTTCCTCTCCAGTTGGAGCCTAAATGTTTTTACACTCCTACTGTTTTACTTTCCTCAGGGTGGGTGTTCTGTCCCTTGGTGATCTATGTGTGGATGAATGTGCGCATGTGCATTTGTTTGTGGTGTAATGTAAGTAATACATAAGAGAATATGACTTTAGAATGTACAGTGTACATGAATAAACTTGTCAGATGGCCACCCACCCTGAGCCTGGTTCTGCTGGGGGTTTCTTCCATTAAAGTGAGTTTTTCCTCTCCACTGTTGCCCAGTGCTTGCTCATAAGGGATTGTTGAGTTTTCTCTCTGTATGATTATATACTCTTAGCTAACTGTAAAGTGCCTTGAGATAATTCTTTTGTGATTTGGCGTTATTTAAATAAAACTGAATTGACTTTTCTGGCTGGGTTATATTTTCCTTCTAATTCTTGGCTAATATGATATTTATTTATTTATTTTTAATTCTGCTGCAGAAATGTATAAACCAAAATTTAAAGCTTTTAAGGATTCTTCTCTGTTGTCTCTCCTGTTTGTGTGTGTGTGTGCTTATGTGTGTTTTTTCTAGAGAGCCTCTGTTTTGGTAGATCAGTGGGAAGTGGTAGTCTGTCGGGATAGCCCTGTTTCTTTGTTCTCCTGCTGACAATGGAGGACTCACAATCAGTCTAGAGGGAGAAATTATGTCCCAGAGCAGTCTGGGAGAAGAACAAATGCATACACACACAGACTACTTCTCACATGCTACTCATGTGGGGCATGACCTCAATAAGAGCTACTGTTGTATTTGCAAAGCCCTCAACACCATGTGCTGACCACTTATAAAAGCTGTAACAGTCAGGCCTAAGGTTCATAGAAAAGATTGGTTCAGCCTGGTTGAACAGAGATGTCCTTCATAGATTTAATTATGTACTCAGTGTTTATTTGTAATTGTGTTACTGTTTCCAAATGAACAGTATTTGAGAATCGTATAACAAGCTACAAAAGCCATTCATACAGCAATACATATGTGACATAAAGTCTGGATGATGTTAAAGGCCATGCTGTAACTCCTCCTAATTCCTACAGTAATATGTGACATAAAGTGTGCATGATGTTAAAGGTTTTAAATAAACTCAAAATTGTACTAACTCTAACTCAGCTCTTTTTTCTCTGTCTCAACAGGTAAGGAGGAGCCAACCACCTATACCTGCACTACATGTAAGCAGTCGTATGGCAGCGCCTGGTTCTTGCTGCAGCATGCTCAGAACACCCATGGCTTCCGTATCTACCTGGAAAGTGAACATGGCAGCCCTCTCACACCACGCATGGGTGGACCTTCTTCCCTGGGTGGAGGCGCAGACTGCCCTTCTCAGCCTCCACTTCATGGCCTCCATTTACCTCCCGATGCAAGCCCATTCAATCTCCTCCGCATCCCTGGCTCGGGCTCAGGTGGTAGGGATAGCGTCGGAGCAGGGATTGGAGTTGGCACTGCTGGGAGTGCTGGTGGGGGCCATCATCAGCGTTTCCCTCCCACGCCACCCCTCTTCAGCCCCCCTCCAAGGAACCACCTGGACCCCCACCACCTGAGCCCAGAGGAGTTGGCGCTGGCAGCCCACCACCCGAGTGCCTTTGACAGGGTGCTGCGCCTCAATCCTCCTCTGCCCTTGGACCCACCTCCAACAATGGACTTCTCAAGGCGGCTACGGGAGCTGGCGGGTAACACCTCAGGGTCTACTCCCCCGTTATCCCCCAGTCGCCCTAGCCCCATGCAGCGCTTGCTCCAGCCATTCCAGACAGGAGGAGGAACTGGAGGAACAGGAGGTGCAGGTGGAAGCAAACCGCCATACCTTGCTACCCCTCCGCCTCTACCAGGGTCCATGCAGTCACCTGTGGGTTCTCAAACCACTCCTACTACTCCACTCCCGTCAGCAGGGGTTACACCCTCCTCTAGCAATCCTCTGAAATCAAAGCATTGTGAGTTTTGTGGCAAGTCCTTTAAGTTTCAGAGTAATCTAATAGTTCATCGACGAAGCCACACAGGAGAGAAGCCGTACAAATGTCATCTGTGTGATCACGCTTGTACACAGGCTAGCAAACTGAAGCGCCACATGAAGACGCACATGCACAAATCCTCTTCACCAAATGCAGGAAAATCAGAAGATGGGCTCTCAACAGCTTCCTCTCCTGAACCTGGTACCAGTGAGCACATGGGCAGTGCAAGTAATGCCCTTAAGTCAGTTGTGGCCAAGCTGAAAAGTGAGAATGACCGCATGCTACGTGAGAATGGTGAAGAGGAGGAGGAGGAGGAGGAAGAAGAAGAAGAGGAAGAGGAGGAGGAAGAGGAGGAAGAGGAGGAGGAAGAGGAGGGAGAGGAGGAAGAAGAGCAAAATGGAGAGAGGGCAGCCAGAAGAAACAACAGTTATCATTTTGGTTTGAATCTCGAAGCAGCACGTCAGCATGAAAACAATGGCAGTATTGGAAGCCGACTGGGTGCAGTAGCTGATGAGGGGTCCATTCCGCGCTCATTGCCTGAGGTGATGCAGGGAATGGGTCTGGCTGCTAGCATGCAGCACTTCAGTGAAGCTCTAAATGCGCACAAAAGAAATGCAATGGCCCAAGAAAACCACCTGCACCACCACCTCAGCCGGGACCATCGCCACAATCGCGAGATGTGTGATGGGGGCTCAGTGCTGGAAACAGATCGTGGGGAGGAGGGCTCTGTCTCAACAGTGAATGGGCGAGGAGCATCCCCTAATGAATCTGCCTCTGCTGGCCTGTCTAAGAAACTGCTTCTGGGTAGTCCCAGTCCACTAAGTCCTTTCTCTAAACGCATAAAGCTGGAAAAGGAATTTGACCTTCCCACTCCCACAATCCCCAACACGGAGAACGTCTATTCCCAGTGGCTGGCTGGCTATGCTGCCTCCCGACAACTCAAGGACCCTTTTCTGAACTTTGGGGATTCTAGACAATCGCCCTTCGCTTCTTCGTCTGAGCATTCTTCAGAGAATGGCAGTCTGCGCTTTTCAACCCCTCCGGGAGAACTGGATGGCGGAATGTCAGGCCGCAGTGGTACAGGCAGTGGCGGCAGCACACCACATCTTGGGGGGCCTGGACGGCCCAGCTCCAAGGATGGCCGCAGGAGTGATACTTGTGAGTTTTGTGGCAAGGTGTTCAAGAACTGCAGTAACCTGACAGTACACAGGCGCAGCCACACAGGGGAGAGACCATACAAATGTGAGCTTTGCAATTATGCTTGTGCCCAGAGCTCCAAACTAACACGCCACATGAAGACCCACGGTCAGGTGGGCAAAGACGTGTACAAGTGTGAAATTTGTCAGATGCCCTTCAGTGTCTACAGCACCTTGGAGAAACACATGAAAAAATGGCACAGTGACCGTCCTTTGAGTACCGAAATAAAGTCAGAGTAGAAGGCCGAACTATGGGACCTTTCCCCTGCAGCTATGTCCACCATTAGTCCCCTGTTTATTCCCAGCTCCTTGTAGATTTGCCCCAACCCCAACACTCCACTTTCACCAGTCTGGTGGAAGATTAAGACCATGTGCTCTGCACCAGCACACCCCGTTTCCATTACCCATTGAATGCATGATCTGTATCGGGGCAATACTCTTGCATTGACGCAAAACTTCGAGCCTTTCTCTTGTGCAATAATTTACATGTTGTGTACTATTTTCTTTTTTCAGTTTTCCTTTTCCATTTTTAAGAATTAGTCAGCATGCATAGTATGTTTTTTGCTAATCAAAAAAAGAAAAGATCTTGTCCCTGGTTGGTTAGTTGTTGAGTAAATGTGTTGCTGTTTTTCTCTTGTTCTGTTTTTCCTTTTTATTCTTCAAAAAGAGAAAAGACAAGAAAGATACATCCATGCTGCATACATTCTGTAACACATATCATGTACAGTTTTGGTTTGTAACATGGAAATTGAAGAGTCTATGACTTGACCTTGTTCTTACAACCCTGGAAATGCACTTATCCAGATCTTTCTAAAAAAAAGACCACGTTCACACAGGGTTAAAACAAATCATGCATTGGCTTGACAAATAATTTGAACAGCCTTCAAATTTGTTTCAAAAAGACAAGGGTGTGCTAAATTTCAATCTGTACTATCATTTGGTAGAATAAGGAAGAGTGCCTTTGATATCTCAAGACTGCATTGGCCATAATCTTATCTGGTATAAGTTTGGGGTCACACTAGAAAAAGCTAAAAAGTTTAAGCCACCCAGCAAAGGTCCTTGCATCAAGCACCTGACTGTTCAAAAGAACTGTGACAACTCATGATGAAAGATGGTTAATCATCATTTAGCTACCTATTACATGTTCAATAGGATAAGTTTAATGTGTGAATTTCATGGAAAGCATGGTACAAGCAGTATTGTGTATATCTGAATTATTTGTAATTTTGGTTCTGGTAAGAAGGTACTTATGAGAAAAAGGTAACCTGTAATGTACAATCCTGAACTTGAGGGATACAGCGCATGGCCAAGAAGCGACATGTATCTGCGTTAGCACAAACCTACAACGCTGCTTCAATATGTCACTGAGTGGAACAATGCATAAAGTAATATATGAGCTACAAGTGAGGTTAACTTTATTTGAGAGCATTGAAAAAAACTACAAGCTAGACAGACAGAAAGCTACACAAAACTGGAAGCTACGTACAGTACATATTATAGGGATCACTTGCAATGTCTTTCACTTACATTTGTAGTATCAAAACAGGGTCTTTAACTATGAATTGCAGAAAAAAGACAGAAAGAATTGCAAAAAATATATATATATCTGTACTCCAGGGCTCTTGAAAAGAGTGAAAATGTGATAATTGAAATCAGGATACATAGGCTAATGCAGGGCACTTTTTTTCTATTGGTTTTTAACCCAAAAAGAGTGTTGGTTTTTTTTTTCCCTTGTTGAGTTTCATTGAAGCTGTTATGACACTTGCCCGAGAATCAGTACCAACATCTCTCTTGCATTGTCCCACATTGTTGCAATGTTGGGTTGAGTCTAAAAGCTATATTGTCATTTATAGGCTGTGAAGTTCACTGTTTCAAATTTTCCCAAGTTTACAGTGAAGGGGTAATGTTATCGAAATGCTTTCAGATGACAAAGGTCCCATTGTGAGAAGCAGTGAAAGATCAGATACAATCTGTTGTCAGCACTTCCAGCCTCATGACCCTTGACCTCTGTACCCTTGCCGTTTCACCTTTAACCATTTGTCAGTTTGTTGCCCCTAGAAATGCCAGTTCTTAGCCTCAGCTTGAAAATTCACCCTGTCATCAAGGTCTGTAAATGCCAAGGTTTTGATGCTTCATTGTCTCAAAACAGATGCAGCACCCAACATCCACATTGTGACGTTGCTGTCATTGCTACCTGAATAATTTATAGAACTTGATGGCCAGATGACAAGCACTCCAATCTTGTTGCTTACATTGCAAGAATCTGTTTTTGTATAAATCTTCCTTTAATTATAGATATGGAAATTTACCATTTTTTGCAAATTACACGTCACTATCTTTTAGGGGGAAACTGTATTTAAGTTTCGTTGTCGTTTCTCTTTTCATCAGCGTCTTGGTGGCGTTCAAGACTCCGATCACAGTATATATGAAATAATTAAAAAAAAAGACGAAAAAAGAAACTAAAAAAAATCTGTGATGGTTTTATATTTTATTTTGCCTTGGCTCTTCACAGCTCTTCAGGTTGAAATACAATTTGCATTGGGAAAAGGATTAAGATTATATATGAATATATATAATAAAGATCTTAAAATATAGGAAAATGCACACTCATGTCGATTCCTATGCTTAAACACATTTATGGTCTACTTTTTCTGTATTTCTAGAATTGTATTTGAATTCAATGTTCACTTAGAGTAGGCACTATAGTATTTATATTGAGGCTCGTATTTTTAACTGTTGCTTGTTCTCTCTAAAGGTATTTATGGTACCTTTTTTTGGTAGTGGAAAAAAAAAATCCCAAGCTGCCACGGTATATTTTTTTAATTTGGCAGGATAATATAGTGCAAATTATTTGTATGTTTAAAGAAATAAAAAGGAAAAACCCCATAAAAAAGCAGCTAACGTATGAGGCATTGGGAGGCGTCGTGGGCCATCAGATGGCTGCCGCTCTGTTTCCTGTCCACAGAGGTGGTTGTACATATCTTCTTTGAGTTTTTTGGTTCCTACACCCTCCCCTTCCTTTTTCCTCCTTCGCGCCCTACCCCTGCCCTCCATCTCCTTCACCCCGCCATCCTTGTATGCAGTAATGCAAGCTGACGTCGGCCTGTTCTGTTGTGTGCTTCTGTCTCTCTCACCCCTCCCACCTGACTACATTCCAACACCAAGAAGAGAGAAAGAAAAAAAAAAACTTCATATGCAGTACATGGATAACGAAAAAAAAGTGTCAAAATAAAATACATTTAAAAATAAATTAAATGTTTTGCAGTTTTTTTCATTGCCAAATACTAAATGGTGCTTTATATTTAGATTGGGTATACTTTCATATGCAAAGCATATTTAAAAATGACCTGGGGGACGTGGAGAAGCCTGCTTGAGTTGAGACTTTTTTGTAAATGGCAATGTGGAATATTTTGTTATCAGCCTTTTCTATTCCTGTTCTGAGAGCTGTTTGTTGTAACTTGAACTTGAACTTTATCTTTTACTATGGGAGTTACTATTTATTATTATCTATATGCTCTGTTCAAAACAGAGACATGGAATGGATTCTTATTTTTGGTTTCTTTTATTTTTTTATTTTTGGTTCTATATATTTTTGTTTTTTTCTTTTGTAATGGTGGCCGATGGTCATTCAACAAACCTAGCTCTTTAATTTCTGATGTACTTGTTTGGGGTCTCTGTTCAGTTGTATTGGGAAAACCACTGTCTGTGTTTTCTGGCAGATGTCTGCATAATCCTGTTCACACACCCATTTTGTCCCTTTATCGAAAAACAATTAATAAAAAAATTAAAGTATACTACACGTGTCGCTTATCTGCACTGTGTGTGTGTGTCAAGTTGCTTCAAGTGTGTGCATGCATGAGGATGTGTGTGTAATTACCAACCGCCGCAGCCTGAACCTCATTGGTGTCTTACATCTGCAACTGCACTGCTGTATGATACTTATTTTACTTCGGTTTATTTTGTTTGTTTTATGTGTGATGGTGAGGACCTGTGCAGAATGTTTCTGCTAATGAGGCCACTGAAGTCATTCCTCCACCCCCAACCTCCCCCCTAGCATTTGGCCCTGTATACTAGCATGTGTGTGTGCGTGTGTGTGTGCAAACCGACCAGTTGGTCAGGTTAGCCCTTAGTTTGCATGGTATTATATGCAAGTATCTGTTGGTGATAAAAGCTGTTCCCTATAAGTTGCACACACACACATGCACACACACACACACTCATGCATACAGTATATGAATAGGTATATGCTCCTAATCTCACAGAATGCACTTAAGTAAATATTATTATGTCCTTACGTTTGCTCAGTGGTTACAAAGCCTCATAAAACTGTCAGGATCAATTAGCACTATGTCATCCAACAACTGCACCCCTCCCTTTCACTCGCACACAATTTTTAGAAAGCATTATTACACCTATAACAAGGCCCAAATTTAAGATTTAGATGAAGATGCTCATTATTAAATAATATATACAAACATACTTCCAATTTAAAATTAAAAAATACACATTTTATAATAGACTTTATTTTATTTAGTTCAAAACTGTAGCTGAACTTCAGTATTTTGTTCATGCTGTAGATGAAGAGAACCTGGGTAACTATCAAAATAAAATCCAATAGACTGCACTAGAACATTTACAAAATACAGTATTATACTGTATGAAAGTATTGAATGGATGGTTTTCCTATAATACTACACTGGTGGAGGGTGGAGTGGTTCTTCTCCTAATACTGAGGTGCCCTTGACAAAGCTAGAGACCTCAAACTGTTGCAGAGGAGTGCAGTGGGTTGTACTGGGCAGCTAAAATGTACTGAAAATAAAGCAGGATGTCACTGAAAAAGTACTCAGCAAGAATAAAGACTGCAAAATGTTAAATTTAAAATAAACATTTTTCATTCACATGAAAAAAGAATTTGTCTCCCACAATGTGTTGATGCCATGAGAGACTTTGAGGAAGATTAAGAGGCTCAGTTCTGCTAGAAGGACAGTAAGACTTTACATCCCACCTCAGGACCCACAATTGGTAGCAATGCAACTAGCCACCAGCAGCACTGCCTGGGCCAAAAAAAAAAAAAAATCTATTTCTCTCTCTCTGTGTCTCTCTTTTTCTGTGATGAATTCATTGTGTTATAAAGCTATGAAGCATTTAGACCTTTTCTTTTTAGTGGGGCTCTCCTTTGCTGGTTTATGTGAAAAAGCATAATGCATTTGTCACCGTTATAAAATCTATACAACCATGACCTGCAGTCCACCGTAAACTCCCATGGATTTGTCTTCGGCCTGCAGGGTTTTAACAATAAGACATTCTCCAAAGACTTTAGAAAGCATGTTTTCTCACTGCTTTTATCACTGTATGGCCTTGGTGCAACAGTGTTCCAATGGAATCTAGATAAAAGAAAGGAATGTATATGTGTGTGTGTGGGTGTGTGTCCATGTGTGTGTATTTGGTCTGCCTTTTTTCCTATTGAGTGTACTTTGGTATCTTTGTACATATTGTGCTATGCCACAGAAGTGCATTTTGTCTTGGCCTGCTGTGCTCGTACTTCTATACATGTCAAGCAGCTCAACACATGCTGACCGCTGCGGTCTATAGAAACTGGCTGTAAAGTAAATGCCTCTTACTGTAATGGACATTCAGTGAATATTATTTAGCACATAATGGCCACAAGTCCAGTCCGGCATTTAAAACAACAGCAATCAAGCCAGTAAAGGAATAATACATAGACACTGACCACTTTTGACCACAGTGCATTTAAAGTCCCTGAGTAGGAGTCAATGTTTAAGGTACAGACCCAAAGAACAGCAGAACAAAACACAGAAGACAAAAGAAACACAAGCAGTCTGACTCAGAAATAAGCTGACCAGTCTACAGTCTGAAAGAATATGAGGTGAATTCAGATGGTGTGTGTGCACAGCTATGGCAAACAGAGTAAGTCAAAGTTGATCTATGGATGTTTATACTGAACAGTTTGTGTTAGTATATTACTATTTGCCTTTGTTTTCTTTTCCAGGTATATAATTAAGATGTCAGTCATTTTATCTGTTGTTGCATCAATCACAGGTATGGATGGATTACTAACCAGATACAAACCCTGTGGCCCCTGAGGTCAGTGGGCTCTTGGGTAGGAGCCTTTGAGTGTTAATATCTCTTGTTTGAAAGTGAGAGGATATAACCACCAAGTGATGCTAAATGATCCCGAAGACAAAAATGTGTCAAAAATGAGCAACAAACAACTGAGAAGAAAAAAAAGAAGAGAAAAAAAGAGACAAAAACGGGCATAAAGCTACCAAAAATAGACAAAAAAAGACAGATAATAATTTAACAAAGTGACATAGAATTACCACAAACTACTGAAAAACAAGGCATAGGATGAAGACAAAGAGACAACAAATGACTACAAATGAGAAATGACAGCATCGGTTGCGGTGGTTTCTTTTTTAGTCTGGGAGTCCCATGTAGGACGGCTGGGTGGTCATGAGAGCTCCAAATACAGAAATAAAAGTTTCTGGTTGTTCTCTGTTGCGATATGATTGGAAATATGGAGGTTTGTTTAAAATCTGTCTAATCATTTCACTGCTTGTTTCAGGAAGGTCAAAACAGCAGTGTCCATATATTGAGGATAAACAGGACAATGCTGTAGCACTTCTTGCTAAACAGGCTACACAAGTCTCATTTTTTGTTAGCATTCTTGCTGTGACCCTTCCCCATTACATGATTGGTCAGTTCCAGGTTGAATTCTACTGGCTGGTGATTTTTGATAGGGTCATTGCAGCGTACCCCAGCAGAACATCCCAGTGCGAACAGAAAGCGCAGCAGAAATATGTGGAAGCAACAGTAAATCTGAGAGTGCAAATGCAGGTATAAACAGAAGCAGAGAACATTTGAGCGGGGAGGTTTTGAGTCTGAGGAAAAGGTTTTGAGAGAAAACGTAAGAAAAACTTAACATGAAATCATTAAAGTATGCTCTCAAACTGAAAAACTATGCTCCTGATTAAAGAGAGAAATCTCATCTCATAGTTATACAACCCCCACCTGAAACATGAGCACACAGATGCTCACACATTCAAACACAGCTAAGCTGAGGCATGAGAGGTCAAAGTCTTGGTATTGATAGATCATCAGTGCTGGAATGTAACGTGGTGAAAAGAATAAATCAAACAGCCCTGGCAGGTGTGGTGATTCGTGTCTTTTGCTCTCGTCTCCCAGCCAACTTTGCCCTCTTCACATCTTCATATATGTCTTAAAACCAGAATACGTGAAGGGGCTGAGCTGGGGAAAGGGAGGGGAGGGCGGGGAGGCCTATCTGACCCTGTGTTAGGGTCATAAGGTCAGAGACTAGGCTTAGAGGGAGAAAGAAAGTGCCTTCCCTCCCTCTTCTGCTCTTTTTGTTCTTTCATTCTTCCACTCAACACCAGACTCTGAAAGTCTGAAGTTCAAATTCACTGTCAAAGTGAGTGAATGAATGGAGGGATGGGGGAGGGCAGGGCAGGGAGCAGAGTAACATGTGTCCAATGTGCACCATTTGAATATGTGTGTGTGTGTGTGTGTGTGTGTGTGTGTGTGTGAGATTGTTAGCAGATTAGCATCTATCATACATGTTTACTTTTAAAATGTGAATTTACTGGTGAAGTCTGCATTATTATAGGGACATTTAGATTTTTTATGCTGATACATATTTTACTTGCGGTTTTAAAGTCCATTCAAACTCCTGATTACACTGATGGCTGAATAAGTCCCACGTATCAACTGCAAGATGATGTTCTGTGTTATATCGCCCTCCCTGACTGTGTTCTAACCCACTGACCTGACAGGCAGGCTGTGAGGGCTATAATGTGCTTGGATCCTCCAGGGTCATGAAGGGCCTCTGTCTGATCTCTGACCCCAGAAACAAGCCTCATGGCCTGGCCGGGCCAATGGAAAATCCCTGGGGCCTGAGCTGGATCAAAGGATGTCTAGGAAAGTCATGGATTATCAGTGTACATGTGTGAGTTTGTACGTTTGTGTGTATGCATGTGTGTATGTGTGTGTGTGTGTGTGTGTGTGCTGTATATGATGGCATGCTTTGGAGACTCCTGGCTTGTGTAACAAAGTTCAGCCCACTCTCTGACACACATGCAGCCACACACACACACACACACACACACACAGGGGTAATGGAGGTTAATTGCAGCTACACAGATGAGGAGGTAGGGTCACCTTCGCTGAAAACGTGGTGTGTGTGTGTGTGTGTGTGTGAGTGAGAGAGAGAGGGTGGGAGGGAGAGATGAGACACAACAAAATCTCACTAAGTACTAATGTGTGTGTATATGTGTTTGGGAAAGGCAGATAGGTGCACACACATGTGGGTGAGGGAACATTGTGTGTTATGTTATGTCTGAAACAAGTGTGTATGTTTCTGTGATCCTCCTGTATGTCTACAAGCCTGTTATGACACACACACACTCATCTTCCCTCATGTGTTTGTGTGAGTGTGAGAAAGGTCAAAGGTCAACCTGCAGGTTTGAGGGTTGGGTTTCACATGACTGAACACCTTTTGTTGCTCACTGCAGGGGCAAGACCAAATGTGGGTATGTATATACAGGTGAGGTGGTGGTTTAGATGGTGTGTTGTGTCTAGTTTGGAGTCACTCCGGACACATACATCTCTACAGTTCCACCCCCATATCCAGGTTTTGATGTCTGCTGAATGTTGTATGAGTGTATGAAAACACACCTCACATGCAAAGTCATACCATAGACACATACTGCTTTTTTCCCACTACAGCTTCAGGGGCAGTCAGTTGGTAAAATTGCAGTAAAACCAGTTTCATCTGTCTGCAGGAACCCTGCTCTCACCTGAAAGAATTTCATGACTCTAGCTTCTCATGCTTTTGTGTGCCATTATGGCATTGTGTTGTGTTGGTACTGCAAATGAAAAAAGGAGTCCCTCAAGGTTCTGTGCTGGGTCCATTACTATTTACTATTTATATAAATAATATTGGACATAATATTTCAAACTCAACTTTTCATTTTTATGCAGGTGACATTATTATATACTGTGCAGCACGTACTCCTGCTGAGGGCTTTCAGTCTTTACAACTGGCATTTGATAGAGTGCAAGAACAACTTTATCATCTGCAACTTGTTTTAAAGCTAGAGAAAACAAAATGTATGCTTTTTACTGCTTCAAAAATTGTGAAATCTGCACAGAATGAGAAAATCTAATTAACTAGAAACGGACAACAAATAGAGTGGGTGTCTACTTTTAAATATCTAGGATTTTTAATTGATGATCATTTGACTTTTAAGGAGCATATTCACTATGTTGTAAAAAAAAAACCCTGAAACTTCTTTTAGGATTTTACTATAGAAATAAGTCTTGCTTTTCCTTTTGTGTGAAACAGAAATTGGTGGAAGCAACCTTCTTGCCTATTATGGACTATGGAGATGTATTGTATATGAACACTTCACTTCATTGTCTTCGCATGCTGGATAGTGTATACGATGGGATGCTGAGATTTATTAGCAACTGTGGTCCCTTTACGCATCATTGTGTACTCTATTATAAAATTAACTGGACATCTTTATATATCCGACGGCTCAGTCATTGGTATGGGTTTATTTATAAAACTATTCTGGGTACTACTCCTTATCTATCCTGTCTCTTAACAAGTAAACATGGAAGTTACAATCTTAAGTCTATGGATGTTCTGCAATTTGTTGTCCCCAAAGTACGACCTGAACTGGGCAAGAAAGCTTTTAGGTTTTCGGCACCTCATGCCTGGAATAATTTACAATCTAAGCTTCAACTTCAAGCCCTTGTTACACTGAAGGAATTTAAAGCCATGGTGATATTGCAGTTTACTTTGTCTGCGTGCAAGTGTTTTATGTGAGCAAATTTTTATGTGTTCTTTGTTTTTATTGTAATTATGCTGCTGCCGCCTTGGCCAGGTCTCCCTTGGAAAAGAGATCTCTGATCTCAAAGGGACTAACTTGGTTAAATAAAGGTTAAATAAAAATAAAAATGGTCTATATACATTGGACATCCAGATTTTTTTCTCTGTTCACATTTACATCTGTGACTTTGACTGAAATGTTTTAACAGCTCTTGAATGGAATGCTATTGGCTGTTTCACACAGTTACGTTCCCATCTTGATACATTATAAATTAATATAAATTAAAATGTATTACTATATGATCAAGTCACAATTAGAGTTTGATCAACTCTTTGATAGACCCAGTGAAAAAAGTTACATTTTAGCTGTATGTCTATTAGCAAATATGCTAACATACTAAACTTATACACTGAAAAATTTAAAATTAAAGTAACACTTTGAAAACACATCAGATCTCATTTGGAAAAATAATCATACTGGATAATCATACTGATATGGAATGGGTAATGTGTTAGGAACTAAAGGATGCCACATCCTTTGATGAAAATGGAAATTATCAACCTACAGAGGGCTTAATTTGAAGGCACCAACAAATTTAAATTGAAAAACTGATGCGGCAGGCTAGTCTGATTTGCTGAAATGTCATTGCAGCAACTCAAAATGGTACTTAGTAGTTTGCATGGCCCCCACATGCTTGTATGCATGCCTGACCATTTTGGGGCATGCTACTTAGGAGATGATGGATGGTGTCCTGATGTATCTCCTCCCAGATCCTGATCAGGGCATCACTGAGCTCCTCGAAAGTCTGTGGTGCAACCTGGCGGCATTGGATGGACCTAAACATGATGTCCCAGAGATGTTCTATTGGATTTAGGCCTGGCGGGCGTGGAGGCCAGTCAATGGTATCAATTCCTTCATCCTCCAGGAATTGCAAAAAGAAAATGCACTGCAAATGTAAAAACATGAACAAAAGGAAAAGCAGAAACAAAATGAAAACGTGCTCCAAATAGACTATCCCAAACCGGAAGTGCTCCACGACGCTAGGGGCGCGATGAGCTTATGTGGCCCAGTCGCTACACAGACCTTATTTTTCGCCCCTAACAAACTGGAACGAACTGGGCTCAATAGGCCTGTATTTTTTGGGTTGTGCTGAATTTTATTTTTTTTGTTCTTTACAACTGTGACTGTTTTATGTTTTCTGGGAGGATTGACCATCACAGAACCCATAATGCTTCTTTTTTTGTCAGACTTGTCTCTGACTGGCACACCTTTTCCTGGTCAATCCCACTACAAAGTTCTAACATGTTTGGTTGGCAAAATAAATATGTTGTAAATTCAAATCAGAGCATCTTCCGTGTCTGGAATGGATGTACATTATTCTTAGGTCTATAAGGTAACAATAATATCATAATAAGATAACCTTGTTTGAATTTTGAAATGGGTTTGACTAAAAGAAAATGTTCGTTTCGTCTATGTTATTAGGTACTTATACTATATTGACTGGATTAAATAGAATTGCATTACTAAAAACAGAGTAAAATACAATTTTCATTGACTAAATCTAAACTAAAATGTCATCAGTTTTCATTGACTAGACAAAAATAGTCATGGATAATTCTGACTAAAATAAGACTAAAATGCTCAGACTTTTAGGCGACTGAAACTTGATTAGACTAAAAAGAATACGGACGTGACTAAGACTAAAATGACAGCTTGACGCAAAGACTAGATTAAAATAACAAAAACAACACTACCCACCACCAAACCAATCATGCTGAACAATGTTGCAAGCATAACATCCACCGCGGCTTCTCCAAACCCTTTCACATCTGTCACATGAGCTCAGAGTCAGCCCACTAGAGGATGTTGGGCCCTCAGGCCACCCTCATGACGTTTCTTATGGTTTGGTCAGAGACAATCACGCCAGTGGCCCGCTAGAGGTCACTTTGTAGGGCTCTGGCAGTACTCATCCTGATTCTGTCCTGCTCTCCTAGGGTAACTGTCTGTCTCCTGGAATCTCCTCCATGCTCTTGAGACTTTGCTGGGAGACACAGCAAACCTTCTGACAATGGCACGTATTGATGTGCCACCCTGGTGGAGTTGGACTGTCTGTGCAACCTCTGTAGGTGACACTGACTCTAGTCAAATGCAAAACTATGAAAAGCATTCAAAACAAGATGAGGAGGGAAAAAATGTCAGGAATGGTTCATTCCTGTTTTTGGGGTCGTCTCATTGTCGCCCCTTTAGTGCGCCTGTTGTTAATTTCATTAACACCAAAACAGCTGACACTGATCAACAACCCCCTCTGCTACTTAACTGACCAGATCAATGTCCCAGAAGTTTAACTGACTTGATACTATACTCTGATTAAAAAGTGTTCCTTTATTTTTTTTTAGCAGTGCATATATGCAAATATTGGAATGATGGCTGTGTGTCAAACAACACTCATATGCTTGTTTACGGTTGTGGAAACATTACACTTTGGGTTAACTGGGTTAGGGTTAAGCACATGAAACGCATGGTTAGGTTAAGTGAAAAGATAAAATCAGTACTTCTATGTTGAGTGGGGAATGTCATGACACTTTCAACTACCTGGATGTAATATGCTAGACTCTTGTGCCTCAGTATAGCTTCACATTACTAGAAATTTGACTTTTACATAGATCTATAAACATAAGTAAAGGATTCTAAGGATTCTATATACAATTTTTACTGTACAACAATTGTATCAGCCTCCTAAAACCAGCCAGACCCTACCAACAGGTAGTTTAGGCAGTGTAGCTGTTGTCATTGGTATTTTCCATTCCTTAAATTGCTAAGACTGCTCAAATGAGGTCAGACTTGTTTGTGAAACTCTAAATCCACTGACCTCAAAAAGGGGTGACTGAAGTTAGTTGGCTAGCATGCTGTTAAGGTAGTATATTCTTGATTTACTGTATCTTCTTAAGGCAGTGTGAGAATTTGTCTTTCTAACATGCTCTATTTTTGACTTACAGGTGGAGAGTGAACCTGATGAGGTGGCTTTTTCCTTTCTGGGTCATGGGGGAGAAACAAAAAAGAAAGAGGAAGAGAAATGAAAAAGAGATATGTACACTGTAAAAAAAAAAGCCAGACTCATTAAATAATTTAGACACAGAGTCCTGAAACACAAAGCTCTGATATGGACAGCAAAAACAACAAGCAGTGTGTAAGCCTTCGCACAGACAGCCCTGTCCAGGGTGTATCCTACCCTTCGGGCCCAAATCAGACTCCACCACCCAGTGACCAGTAAAGACGGGAGGCTACAACAGCATGAGCAGGACATTTAATGTAAGCCAAACACAGCTGCAGCAGTGGTTACTATGCATGGTAAAAGAAATTACATTCTATGAATAACAGAATGTAATTGATGACGCCACATGAAATTCACTATACAACCTTGCATTTTAAAAAAAAAGAAAAAAGAACTGAGCACATTCTTTTGACCTGGCACAAGGAAACAGGAAGTGCAGGGTTTCCATCGCTGATGGGTAATGGAGTCCATAAAAGAAGATGGCATCTACCACATGGTCTGTTGTTTGAGGAGAACACAGTTCAACAAATCTAAGTCTGTATGCCTGATCCTTATCAAAGACAACCTAAGTTCAGAAATCCAGTATATCATTAGCAGGGAGTAGGCAAAGGGTTGGTCCAAGGCAGAAAACAGGGTCAGAATCCAAACGATCATCAAAACAGGGTTTTCCAATGCAGACTGGAGAGCAGACATGAAGTCAAACTATCAGGCAGGGAGTGAGTGCTGGAGGTGCTGCTTATAAAGGGGGGAGTGAACAGGAATTCAATTAGTGATGATTACTAATTACTAGTACTGATTACTTCTGAAGCTGACACAACTGAGGGTGGGCAGTGACCGGAAGTAGAATGTCAAAATAAGAGCAGAAAGTGTGAGTAAAGCCAGAACCCTGACATAGAATTATAAACTTACACTTCACGAAAGAACACAAAATAACCCTGATGTACATATTCATGTACACACATGCCACACATTCTTTGATCAGATGAAAACAAAATAAATTAGCTTAGCTAAGCTTAGCTTAGCTTGGACATGACCTGACGTGGGAGTGTGTTGATGTGGGGTTGCATGAGTGCACAAGGTGAAAGTTGATACCCAGTCTCAGGAAGCTCAGCAGGAGAGGAATTTTCCAACATGACAGTCAGTGTGTTTACATACACTCAAGTGATCGGGTTATGGTCGAGTTTCTCAAGTAGGCCGATTTCTTAACAGTCATGTAAACGGGGAAACCTGGTTGCCATAATTGTGTTAGGGGATTAGAGAAACCTGGTTTTTCCAGCAAGATTTCTACCAGAGAACTTCAATTACTCTGCCATGTGCACGCGTAACCCTGTTTTCTAATTGGCTTTTTACAGGAGCTTGGTGAAAATGGATTTTTTTCATCATTCATTCATGATTATCATTTTCAAGTCCACCCAAAATACTACAAAAATTTAAACCAACATAAAGTTCCCTGTGTTGTCTAAAGTCACTTTTTACTGTCTATTGCTTTAGTTCAGACATTTTCCATTATAAAAAGAAGCATTATGACTGTGTTTGTCACAAAAAAGGAACCAGTCTTTTTCATCTGCTGCATGTATACACACATTTCCTGTAACCAGGTTTCTTCAGTGTGAGTCTTCAAACACACCGTAAGGAGACAAAAAGAAAAGAGTTTGAGATAAGGTATGCTACCTGTCCCATCCCCTCCGGGTGGTTTAGTTCCACTTGCGCACACACACACACACACACGCACTTATACACACACACCCACACTCGCACCTGACTCTGTGCCAGTCATCTCTTTGTGTTCCCAGAAACTGTCACAAAGACACACAAACACACATGTACAAACTCACACACCCTGTGCCCCTGAGCAGTAGCCTTATGATTGACCTGTTCTACTGGCCCATCTGCACCTTTGTACACACGCAAGATGATACACGTAGGGTACACACATACAGACACACACAGCTGTTATCAACCACACCCTCAGGTGAGCAGAGTGTTGAGTGACAATAATGGCCGCTGGGAGGTTCTCTGTAAACCAAATACAAACACATCACACAAACTTACGCAGAGCTGCATCAAATTAAGAATAACTCGTATGCATTTTGCAGTTCACCTCAACACAGGGGCAGTCAAGACCTGCCATTGCAAAACTAGTTTGCGTGCACAAAGGTTATTATAGCCGCCACCAGCTTTTAGATGATTGACGGCTTTAATCTGACTCCATTATGATGCTAAGGGCCCACATGTTAGGGTTATCCAAATATAGACAGATATGCGCACACACTCACACAGAAAAAGGATATGAACATTTTCTCATTTTCTTCTCTCCATTTCCCTGCTTTCATCTCTTCTTTCCATTCATCCACCCGTTGGGCCTATTAACACACAGTAACAAAGTAATGATAGATTGATGACAGTCCGAGCTGATTGTGTTTATTTTTCATCTGTGGATGTGTATGTACTTCAAACGAGTGGAGGCCAGCTCCAGTAAACTAGGCACAATTTCACTGTAATAACAGTAATCAGTTTGGCTCATTTTAAATAAGAACTTAGTGAGCATATTGTTATGCTCAATTACTGTTTGTGGTTAGGTCATGCACAAATAAATACATACACGTGTACAGTATATGCTTAATTCCGTCCGTATATTTATGCTGTTTGCCTGCATAGCTACACAAATGAGGGTCATTCACCAAAGCAAAAATGAGAGAATCCATAAATATAATAGGAAATCATGATTGTGGGCACCCTATAGCACTGCACTGTTCAATCACCACAGGGAAAAAACAGAAAGAAAACTTGGTTATATTTTCCAAAAGTGTAAGCTATATCCACAAGACAGCAACATGAATTTGAAACTTTTTAACCTGGTTGCAATAATCAGTCACAAAAACAAGATAATATTCACTTCAGTTTAGCGTACTGAGAGGATGTGACAATCAGTCTTTCATCATCGTGTACAGTCTATGGCACTCCAAACTCTTCCTACAGATGGCTTCATCTGGCAGTTTTTTACTGTCCCTTTTAATTTGCTGCCACTGGCCTAAACTCTACAGTCGTTTGTAGTCTCCGAAACCTTCAAAGTTACATCATCTGGGTTATAGAAACATTTATGACCTGAAATCAGAAGAATTCACCTTTAAAAAGTTGCGTAACTCTAAGCTAATATGCCGTTATTATAATACGATGACAATGAAGTACTTTACATACAAAATATGTACCTTCAAACTGACTGTTCTTACTTTGCGTTTTGATGTCTTTTTAACATCTTTAACAGCTGCTCTGTGCTAAAGGTTCCACCTCCTCAAATCCCAATCACTGTAATCAGACTGAAAGTCAAGCACATAAAGTATTTTCCACTGTTAACGTGCGTTGATTTTTGTTGTTTCCCCACCAGCTGATCTAAAGTAATACAGGGCCATAAATCTTGATAGTGTTTATTTTCACTCTGATGGTTTTCAGCAAAAAATCACAATGGAAGAGTTTAAACCAAAAACAGCATTTAACTATCAAGAATGCTCATTGGCAACTTAGTTTAACAAACAAGACTAGTATATGTAGAGTGTTCAGCTAAAGCACAAATGTGTAAGGAGTTTGAGTTGTATATTAAAGCTTTATTAATGGTTAATACATAATGTACAAATGATTTATACATCAGTCATAAGCCATTAATAAGACCAGTGTTACACTGTAAATTCTAGTAGCTGTCCTAACTAACAAAGCACTTTTTGCATGAGAAAACCAAACAGTCCCACTTGAGCAGCACTAGACTGTGGAGAGGAATAACTACCTTTAACTCATGGCAGATGGCCATTTGCCTTGACCAAATGGGGTGAGTGGAATGAAAATAACAGTAGTGCCTTCCCCCTATTTTCACTACAGATCACAATGTCATCTAGAAACATCTGAATCCATGGAGACTCCTGTCTGATTCCTTATCACAAATTCATACCGAAAGAAAGAACAATCAGTTTACCCTTATTAATTTAGGAAATCTCGTTGAGACTGGAATTTCTTTGGTAAGAGAACTTTACTGTTAGCCACAGATGGATTTCTGAGAGCCTCTTGGATGAATTTTGAGGGATATGATGGTGAATGCATGGACCAAAAAGGTGCAGTGAAAGCTCTGTATGTGTTTGCATGGGTGTGTAGTTCCAGAAGTGGTCTTAGTGTCCTGGGGGCTAGGGAGGTTTGAATGTCAGTTTCTCTAATAACGGGAATCGGTGAAAAGGTCAGCCCCAGTCGCCTGACCACACAGAGGGAATGGTGTGTGTGTGTTTGCAAGATGTGTGTAGTTGAGTGCATATGACGATGTGTGTTTATGTATTTCATATTCTTATTTGTGTTCAAGTATGAAAAGGTGTGAATGTGGCAAAAATTGATTCTCTGGCGAGCGAAAGGAAATGAGGAGAAAAAGAAAAATGGCAGAAGGTCGCAAGATGTGAGAAGAGCAGAAGGAAAGAAAAGACAGGGAGTGGAAAGAGGAGAGAGAAGGAGGAGGAGAAATAGGCGAAGCGAAGGTGAAAAGAATGAGTGAAGGGTGGAGGCATGAGGAGGTGTAGGAGAATTAGAACTGGCATTAAAAAAGGATTTGCAAAGAAAGCTGAAGGAAAGGGGGTGAGAGAAGTGAAGGAGCAGAAAAGACTGAAAGGTGAAATGGAAACAGACAAGGATAAAAGATATAATGCGAAGGTTGATGTAATTAAGAAAAATGATGTAATTAAGAAAAAACACGCATATCTGTCCAGACTCATATTCTAATCAGTTGTCAGTAGATTAATAATTTTCCAGGCGTTTTTAACATATGGCATTGATGAGAATAGGACAGGCATATCACTGTGACCTTGACCTTTGACCTCCAAAACCTAATCAGTTCATCAATGAGCACAAGTGGACATTTGAGTCACATTTGTTCCCTCAAAGACGATCCTGTAATACCGTGTTCACGAGAGAGTGGCCAGGAAAGTCGTGTGTCAAACCAGCAACGCTGCAGTTAAAAAAAAAAATCTGTTTTCTGGTGCAGGGAGGGGTGACGGGGTTTTAGGGGTGCTTTGCATTATGTTTTGGGAATTTCTAAAATTCTGGCTTCGGTGTTGGCTTTGGACACTGGACTTATGGACACTTCATGACGAGTAGATGACTTAGTACCTGTTACAATGCATGGTGAATTTAGCTGTAAACTACGTAATTATAAGTGAGTGAATGAAGAATGAACATAATTTTTGTGTCACAATGAGGATTATCTTATCATATTTTGACATACTGCCTTGTTGACCCACATAAATAACAACGTCTGCTCAATTTACATTCCGTAAATGGCAGGATTCCTTTACTTCCTGCACCGGGGCAGCCACAATGGTCGTCTGCTCTATAATGTGCAGGAGACACAAAGGAGGGAAATTGCATTAATATTTGAAATAATGAAACTCTATGGTCATTAGGCTGGTCTCCTCTGCTTCCATAGCAATACATTAAGCCAAGACAAGCGCCATGTATTTTGTATGGTCCTGTCAACCTAGAAGATGAATCCTGTGGCATAATGATGTCCTCTTAGAAGGTACTGTAGGTATTAAGAAAGAAAGAGGAGAAAAACGGACAAAATGAGATGACGTGTGTGTGTGTGCGCACGCCTCTGTGTGTGTCAGACACCAGACTGTGTCCCCTGGTCACATGGCTGACCTGATTTACCTTCTAAAGCCTCAGAGTTAACCATCTGAGGGAGTGCATGCTGGTATCCAGACTTGTCCTGTTTTATCCACTACTGTACATACACACACGCACAGTGTGGTGACCCCAACTCACCTTTCGCCTCAATTTTGGCCCAAATCCCTCATGTGGCACTGTCTGAGCCAGTGAACTGCATCTGAGTGACCGATATTACAGTGTATTACTGTCCAGTGTACCAATTGACCACAATGTGTGTGTGTGTGTCCAGGATGGGGGAAGTAGTACAGTGACGTCCAAGCGATTATCAGTTAGTAAGTCTCAGACTTCAGTGTTTCTCTGACCGAACAGGTCACAACTTTATCACATTTTTGTGCAACCAAGATGCATTTGTGGAGAAGTACAGTATATTAGTGTGTTTTACCGTAAACAAGGAACAAGTCACTATTCTTCAGCATGCACACAGCTAGAGCTTCAAGCATTAGGTGTTGACAGAGGGTGGAAAACACAGCAGCACAATATTTTCAAGGAAGCATACAGTATATTCTCTTACAACAGTAGCACACTCTGCAGGACAGATATAAAGGGGATCATTTTTCTTCAGTAGTTCCCTGCTTCAAACATATTATTTTTTTTATTTACATTACACAATGAACTCCCTTCCTCCTTCCCTTAGCATCCCGGCATACCCTTGCCTAGGCCTGACAAGGTTATGTCAGGCAATATACTCAGAGGAGCTATTGATTTCCCCTCCCACCTCTCATCCCTCCTGCTTGTTTGCAACATGGACAGAGAATCTCACACACACACACACACACACACACACACACACACACACACACACACACACACACACACACACACACACACACACCAATCAGAATCTTCTTTTCTTGGCAAATACAAGCATCTTTAAACACAAATCGTTTTGAGCACTTATAAAAAATTGGTATTCTATCCAAATGTCATATAGTTGGGTTTATTCCAATTACATTTAAAACAAAATATGTCAATGTAAAGAAAAAAAAGTTAAATGGAAATGACACATTCTTACACCTTTTCATTTATTAGAAAAAATCAAATCTTTACACTGGCTTGAGGTGGTAAAATTGACATTTGGATTGAAGAAATCATACAAAAAACCACAATAAGAAACCATTTCTTACTTAGCTTTTAGTGACATTTGCGTGTTAAACATCTGTTTACTAGAACTTCACTGAATTGTGCTCCCACTTTTCGAGCAGAAATATCACTTTAAAAATGTGCTTTTCCTGTTTTGTCTGGAGATAGCTCCAAATATGACAAGCAAGAAACTACAAAACAACAGCTGAGTTCATCCAACTCATTTTTCTTAATGTAGATTCATAAGAAAATGTCAAAAAAAAGGCATACTTTTATAATCATTTGTTACTGCAGAAAGGAGATGTGGTTCACAGTTGTTGTTAACATGTAAAATAGTGAATAAATAATAGAGAATAATATATCATAAAAAGTGAATACAACTGAAATATCTGTATTTTGGCACTACAAA